>RXON01002994.1:0-68840 GCA_009667805.1 Leptobrachium leishanense
CTCCCGTCTTTCCTTTCCATACAATGCAGCCTCTTCTCTTCCCTGCAGCGTCTCCCCCTCTGTCCGGAGGCCGGCTCAAGCTCTTGGTCCTGCCTCAAATTTCCGGAGTAAGTAGAAGTTGTGAGAGAATTGAAGAGCCGGAGTGTGAAGCCATCGTGCCGGTCCTGTGCCGGTCTCCTCCCCGTCTGAGGACTTCCTGCTCACTGCCTCCTTCTGTACCCAGACTGTCACCCAAAGCCGAGCCCAGCCCTGGACAGCCTCCTGCACCGGCAGCCCCGGATCTGAGCCACAGCAGGTGAGACTTGCCCTACTCTACCAAAGTCTTGGTAGCCACTGATTTAAATATCCTTTAACCCTGACCCTGTTTCATCTTCACTTGTAGTTCCAGCCGGAGCAGCGTGTCCAAGCCGGTGTCTGCACCTCATGTTTCTCCACAGCCCACTGCTCCATCCCTTCCTGTGTCTGGTCACTCTGTTACAAACGCTCTCCCCCATGCCCTGCGCCCACACTCCCATCCTCATATTGGCCTGTTTGCGCCTTCTTCTGGTCTTCCCCCTCCCCCTCCCCTCTTGCAGGTCACTGGGCACCCGTCCTCTACCGTCACGGCTGTCTTATCCGGTAAGTTTGCACTGGTGGCCTTGTTGGAGGTGGGCTGGTTTCAGAGGGTGGGGTCTGGATGGGAGGGACGTTTGGGTGATTTGAACGGCAGGGGGGTGGGTTGCTTTTAGGATATGTCAGATGGAGGAGGGACTTTTTGTATTGACACATGATCAGTTTGCTCTTCTTGCCTTTGCAGAACATGATGTTATTGGACAGGCTCTAGGGGCCCGATTCTTGGCTGCACCTAGAGGTGGAGCTGAGATAAGTACAGCCATCCGGCCCATGTACCAGTTCCATCAGCACAACCATCAACACACCCACCAGCATACCCACCAGCACTTCACCCCCTACCCACCCAACATGGGCTCTACTGCAGTAAGTTCTGTTACCTCCTCCCCCGCACACCGCTCATATACCACCTCTTTAATTCTCCTCCACCTACTGTATCCTTGTCCTCAACCCGCCGCGTCTCCTGCCTCCTAGTCATCGCCCACGTCTGTGGAAATGGCCTCCGTGTTTTCACCCGCGCTTTCTCTCTTTGTAGTTTGAGAAATATCCGGGTAAAATAGAAAATCTGTACAAACAAAATGTGAGTATAATGCATGGCGTCACCCGCCAGTCTTGCGCCCGTCCGCGTCTGCTGCCGTCGCGCCCGGCGCGTCTGTCTCGCGCCCGCGCGTCTGTCTCGCGCCCGCCGCGCGTCTGTCTCGCGCCCGGCGCGTCTGCTCGCGCCCGGCGCGTCTGTCTCGCGCCCGGCGCGTCTGTCTCGCGCCCGCCGCAGTCTGTCCGCGCCCGCGCGCGTCTGTCTCGCGCCCGCCGCGCGTCTGTCTCGCGCCCCCGCGCGGCTGTCTCGCGCCCGCCGCGCGGCTGTCTCGCGCCCGCCGCGCGGCTGTCTCGCGCCCGCCGCGCTCGCACGCATCGCTTGTTTTCCCTCTAAGGCTAATGTCAGACGAACGCAGTCTGAGCGCACTCTGCGTGCGTGCCGGACGGACTGACGGAAGATACTGTAGACACCACACGGTCCGTTTTTCTTGACGGACGTAGAAAAAAAAGGGAATTATGGGAAATAAAATGAATATGAAAAATGCTAATAATGTGAAAAGGATATGAAAAGGCATTGTGTGCGTCAAGGTGCTGGACGTCGCAAAGGCGCTGCGTCTGACGTCTCATCACTCACACAGAACGCTACGTGGACGTGGCACACTCTGTGCGTCCGTGGTAGCGGTTTTACGTTCTTGCCTAACTTGCGTCTGTTTGCCGCGTGCGTTGTGCTGTGCCGTTCGGTGCGGACGCAATTCGTGTGTGGGTCTATTGATCATGATTCTATGCTACGACGGACGTTAAACTGTGCGGCGACACGGACGTGATCACTGCGTTCGTCTGACCCCGGCCTTGGATGAGAACTGTAGCTGAACTGATGAAATGAAGCGATTTCTTTTATATTTTAGCATCTTGTTTGGCCGAATGTTTGTGTCTGAGCGTCATTTATTTTATATTCTCTTTTCCCTTTCCTACTATTCGGGTTCTTGTCTGTCTCCAGATAACGAAGGATTTTCCTAAAGCCATGACTTGCCGTCACAATCTTGTTGGGGGGGGGGCATTATCGCCTTTCTCTGTGTCTTGTTGAAGTGACCATTAATAAAGATGTAGCATAAATACTAAATAACTGTGAAATGCCAGAAACCCCGCACGGATAACAGATCAGACACCCAGAGGAATAAACCCCCCCCCCCCTGGTCTTTAATAAAATCACAGGTTTCTGTCAGCAACACCTGGGAGGCCAGAGTTTACGATCACTGCCCAGGACATGACCATTTCATTCATCTCGCAAAGGTGGTTGACACCAGGTGGAACGGACGTGGATAGAGATGACGTTTCAACCAATTGGGAATGGCAGACAGTTATTACAGATTTATATCAACAACGAAGCTGACAGAACTTGGATGAGCCCGAGAACACAGGGTAGAAAAGCACTTCTGAAATATATCAAAAGAAACTCCATTTGGCCAGGAAGTCCTCACTTGAACCCCCAAGGCCCGTGTGTTGGTGAACCGTCTGCACAAAACCAGGTACAATGAACATAAGCAACTTGGCTTCAAAGATGAGCGGGATTATTCACAAAGCTGTGAACTTGGCCACCATATTGCACTGAACGCTGAACTGGCAGGTCGTCCATCCACTAAACTTACCATCGCCAAATACTGGTGAATTGACGGCAAAATGCGGTGCAGTTCGCTGCAGATTGGCCGTCTTCGTCGGCAGTGAAATCCCCATAGAGAAGTAATGGTTAATCTATTTAGAGAACGTCGAACTGCAAAGAAATGTCGGTGAAACGTCCTGATTTCCAGGGATTCAGTTCTACAGGTTTAAACAGGAGAATCCCAGAGGATCCCAGAGGATCCCAGAGGATCCAATGCGAAGAAAATATCACACTTAAATTAAGAAAAAGTTTCTTTTAGTTTTCAGCAAAACATTTCTTTTTTCTTTCTTTTAGAGCATAGATTTGGTTTTTTGATTCCCAGTTTTTTTAAGGCTTTTTTATTTTTATTCTGTAACAGACCTCGTTTACCTTTTAATACATTTGCTTTGGGTTTAAACACAACACCCTAACTGGAGGGCTCCATTGCTCTTTTTTTTCTTTCTGCATCTTGGCGGTCTTCAGCGACTCTTAGCAGTGCGGTGAATTCCCTGCCGGGGGTGACTAAATGGAATCGCTGAAGTGCAAAGCACCAAAATTTCAGCTTTTGTGAAAAACCCCTAAAGTCATTGCCTGTTCATGGCAAGAAGAGCAAATTAATATCCCGTAAAGAAATCGGGTCTCAACTGGGAAGGTCTAGATATCATAACATCCTGCAGAAAATGATACATTTATGATCACTCACAGCAGTAAGAGTATCAACCTATCCCCAACATGAGGATGGCCCCTCCACGGTAGCCACAAGCCACCCTCTCCGTCTGTCCAGAAAAGGCGGTGCACGGAGCAGCAAATCCTCTTGAATTGCTCTGAACAGCCCAGCTTGAAGAAATCAGAAACCAAAAACTGGAAACTTAGATCTGAATAGAAACTGTGAAAGTCAAGACACTGCAATACAGGGACAAACAAATGCCCCCGACCAACACCTCATTCATACCACGCACACACGAGACTCCCGAGAAAATGAAACGCATGTGCTCCAAGCCGTACAAAATATACAAAGTACAGTAAACCTGTGATGGGATGTATGTACGGTTCCCTGAGGAAAGGGTTAACTTGGCAGGGTTGATGTTGTGGTCACTGGGGCTTTAAAAGGGACACGCACAGGCACAGGAGGTTCATTTTGTTGTTTTCCCCTCCGACAGACACGACTCCAAAGGACTGTGATTGAGGATACAATCGTTTGTTATCGTTGCGTTGATTGCAGGATAGTATTGAATAAAGACTGCTTGAGAAACACTGCTGTGGTGTTCACGTGACAAGGTCCACTCCGTTACAAAACCCAATAACCAACAGTGCCAAAAACAGACTACACCAAGAGAGAGGGGAGGGAAATGCTTGCCTCAGAGTCTTTATTGAAATCCAAACGTTCCATTGTTTTGGTAGGAAAGTTTGGAAATTTTAGAACGCGACTCGAAGGCTCATATTTGCTAGTTCAGCATAATATCTGCTCCTACCAATGCAGAGCCTACGTAAAATAAAAGGTGCAGAAGGTCTATTTCCCTCCACCAACCTGCCGCCTTCAAAGGACAATCTGCCGAGAACACCTTGGACGCCACAGCAGCCCCTCGACGAATGAGCACCAAAACACAATGTGTCCAATTCAGCCAGAGCTACCAACCAGCGAGCTAGCGAAACAAAAGACACCGGCAAATGTGGAGCCCGGAATAAAACAAAGGAGAAACCTGCCCTGAACAAAAAGACCAAGTACGAGACTGTGTAGTGTTGTGCGTATGGAACCCAATGGCAAGCGAAGAAGGAGACCAGGAGATGTATATCAGCAGTTGAGTATTTACGGAGATGAAACAAAATATAAGTCCAGAACAAAAGACTATAATGCAAAAGGTATCCTTGGCAAGTATAAAGTCCAGAACGGGGAATTGCGAGTAAGGGTCTTCGGATTTAGAAGGGGCACAACATAAGTCCAGAACGAAGGGTTGTAGAAGAGGGTAACGTGAGCTGTGGTCTTTGAGACAAACCGGGGTTGAGGAGTTGGACTTGGTATCGTGGTCTTGGAAGCAATTCTGGAGATGGAGCTGGTACCGTGGACGTGGAAGCAAGCCTGGAGATGGAACTGGTACCGTGGACGTGGAAGCAAGCCTGGAGATGGAGCTGGTACCGTGGACGTGGAAGCAAGCCTGGAGATGGAGCTGGTACCGTGGACGTGGAAGCAAGCCTGGAGATGGAGCTGATACCGTGGACGTGGAAGCAAGCCTGGAGATGGAGCTGGTACCGTGGACGTGGAAGCAAGCCTGGAGATGGAGCTGGTACCGTGGACGTAGAAGCAAGCCTGGAGATGGAGCTGATACCGTGGACGTGGAAGCAAGCCTGGAGATGGAGCTGTGCCGTGGACATGGAAGCAAGCCTGGAGATGGAGCTGATACTGTGGACGTGGAAGCAAGCCTGGAGATGGAGCTGGTACCGTGGACGTGGAAGCAAGCCTGGAGATGGAGCTGGTACCGTGGACGTGGAAGCAATCTGGGGTAGAGGGTCTGGAACTCAGGATTCACTTGGAACAGGAACAAAGAGGGAACACTGGATAACTGAAGCGGTGAACCACAGTATAACCTGGTTAATGAACTGAGAAAGGCGGCAGGTTTAAATAGGGTTCAGAGGATCATAAGTACATCGTTCACCTGGAACTCGTAGGTGGAGTTGGGATGCCTGGATGCTTGATAGGTTAATTGGGGGCATGCGAGGATCTCCAGTGCAGGTGTAATGCAGTACCTTTAATTGACCAGCGGAGGGTGCCAGAGTACCAAGGTCTTCGTGCTTTAAGGAGATAGGCGATCGCGCATGCGCGCTTTGTCTCTCCTCAGTTGGATCCCAAAGGCGGCGTGGGACGCAGCCGGAGTCTCCTCCTCCGAGCTGTGGACCGGAACCTGGGAGCGACGCGCTACGAGGGACCTCGGGTAAGTATGCGGAGTGTCCCAACATGGCGGTCGGGCCGCGGCGCGGGGCATTACAGAGACGCCGTACTCCCGCAGGCAACGAACTGGACACCTCAACAGCTCATCCAGAGAAGCAGGATAAAAGACTGATTTTTATAGAGGTCTTTCTACCTCTCAACACGTCGAAATGCATTTCCGGCACAAACGAGCAGACCTGAAAATCCAATACCGTCACTAGCTCACTTACATGAGACGAAACAAAACCGTACAATAACTGCTAAATCATTGGTAAAGATAAACCACTATGATCAGGCCATGCTTTCAAAAATGAAAGAACCATAGAGATATCCCATGAAGAGGAATATCTGGGCAATGGGGGCCGAGACCGGTGGACGGCCGTCAATAAACCACACACTAAAGGTTGCTGACCCACCGCTACGCCGTCAAATTGGTGTGATGAGGATCTGTTCTTGCATCTGAAAGCCTCTTGTTACTTGCACATTCAAGCACCGTGCAGAATAATTGAAATTCAATCGCATAAAGCCGTCAAGCATTCAGGGGATGAGGAATGTTTACTGTGAATGTCTAACTCTAACTGACCTGATGTAATCCGAGTTCATTCCCCAGTGGTTTGGTTTATGTAAATGATCCCTGTTGGACCGGAGCATAAATACTGCTATGGTTTTTCTCAGTAAAAGCATGTAGTTCATGGTTGATACATGCAGCTTGTCTGGTGTGTTATTCCTCTGCACGATTACATTACACTCACCATCAGAAGGCACAGAGCGGCCATCTGAAAGACTGACCTAACATCAGGGCTACAGGTCAGGAGATTGAAAGCCTGCAGATTACTAGAAGCTGCGGTATCGTCGGCCCAGCACGGGCACAGATCCCTGCCAGCCAGCCCAGATCTCCCAGCAGGCAGAAGCAAGCGAGTCGAGGCGCTGAGGATCGCGTTTCCAGTAGCCAGGCTGACCGCAACGAGGGGGTGTCTGGAGAGCCAGGACAGGCGCAAGAGAGTGGTTTCCGTCACAAGGGGGCTGTGGGCTTGCCTCCTGCCTACAGAATATGGCCCAGCAGTTTAACTGGAGCTTTTGGGACTGTTTGCCGTCTCCCGCAACCGTCAGGCACACAGAGCTAAATATATCCACGGTTGCTGGTTCCTCTGAAACGCCAGGCGTCTGGAAGGGCTGGCTCTGCTGCCCTGTTATCTGTTGTTTTAAACTGTAATCTGTTTATCATCCCGATTCCCATTGTCCTGCCTCGTTTAGAAATGGTACATAATGTTTAATTTAATGGCGTTTCTAATCTGATTTATGTTTCACATTCTAAGAAGCAAATGTGTCCCATTATCTGTTTGTCTAATTGGGTCCCCCAACAATTTCTAGGGGAGGATTTGCATATGTAAATGACCCATGGATGACCATATAAATATGTGTGTCTGTCCCTGATTAAAACTGGTCCATTCTGACCGTACATGCAGTCACGACGCATGGTTTGGGTAGCAGCTATATTCTGTTTTGCTGTTCCAATGAAAAGCTCCAGATCTACAGCCTCGGTTTATTTCTGGGGGACTCTAGCAAGGCTCTCTGCGTGTACCTGTCTTTTAAACTGCGGCCAAGGTACTGGAGAAAGGCATGAGCGTCATGAGGAGAACCTGGGTGTCAAGCGAGGAAGCAGCATTGACAGATGCGACCATGTCTGGGTACAGAGTTCTGTTACAAAGTTTAATCAAGCCTCCTCTTCAACATCAAAAAGGTGGATCAGAGGTGCCGCCACATCATGCACCTTGTCTTTACATTCTCTAAGGGCATGATCTGTGCCCCAAAGTGCAGACCACCCTTTCCTGGCCATATACTTCTGAAAGTCCACGTACACCTCGGGTAATGCAGGTCTTGCCAGATGTGGTAGGCTGAGCACACTCAGTCCTCAAATAACTCTCTTCCCACAGTTCATGGACAGCCTTGTGTGACCGTCAACGCACTGCTTCAGATGAGGCTGCAGGGTCCATGCCGTGGAACAGGGATGTCTCGCTTCAAATGAGTTAAACATAGGTTGGGTCACGAATGACCACACTTGGATGCTGAAGGAGGGTGCCATGCTCCTCCTCGGGGGGGAAAAAAACAAGATGAGTATCATCTCTGGTGTGAAGTTCGATGACTTACTCCTCCTCGCAGGTGGGGCCATTATCAGAGGGAACTGCTGGAGCAGGGTGAATCACAGGCATGGGGCTCGTGGGAGGCATCACTAACGAGGTAGTTGATTCGGTGAGGTACTTTACTGAAGCCACCTCATCGTCCGTTGATGCCAGGCTCTGATTACCACAATCTTGTGAATCCCGGACAAATCAGTCCTAGGGAAGCTAAGACAAATGCACTGCAACACAAATATCCAAACCAAAGGAAACCGTGAACACTTATCTGACTGTGAGGAGCAGCAAGAAAGAGCCTTTGCTGTTCTGTGCACGGCCTCTTATGGACAGACTGATTGGGTTGGCTTGTGGCGAGGGGACGTCCCCATGTTGGGGATAGATTAATAAGTTTCTTTCAGTGTAAGAGACTTCAAATACTCGCCTCCGCGTCGTGTTTTAAAGTCAAATGAGATGACACAGCAGACCTCCTCATGTAGTGCCCTGCCTATATCTCTGCTTTTACTGCAGCAAATTGAGTCTACTATAGGAAGTTGTTTAATCGAAGTTGATGTGGGCAGTTGATCTGTAAAATTGCACATATTTTTAGTGGATTACAAAGAAGGAAACTAGCCACCGGACTGTCTCAATGCGCATAAAGCGAAGGGGAGCTCTGTACATTTTATTTCTCATTTTATTGCTTTTTTTATATGCTGCTGGACAGGAGTAAGGATAAGAGTGAGCCTCTGTATCTTGTCATAAATATGCACTTCTATTGTCCAGCCGGATGACCAGATGAAGTTTTACCTGTGATAATAATACATATCTTTTATTTAAACTCCAAATGTAATAAAAAGTGAAATCCCACAACAAAAAATGATCCTGATCATAATCCACCACAAACCATAAATCAATACTACTGTATCTGCACAGACACTCCTCACAATATGTAGTTGTGACGCCTCCATTGAAAATGTTACTGAATATTCAAAGTATCCTCGCAAAGTCCCCAAACAACCATATCCATATGGAGGAAAGCAGAAAAGGCACTCCTGACGAGCCTTGGTGGGCAGAACTCATGTCGGGTACATGTAGAAATCTTTGCTTTTATAACTTTAGCACATAGCAGCTTCACACACACATCTAGATGTCACGATTACCGAGCCGATTCATCTCTATGAAAGCCATGGGGCACTGAATGCTGCTAAAAGAAATGTTTCTACTGCATTTATGTGGAATTTGGTAAATGTTTTCGATCCCTCTCTCCTTTTTCTTCTTTCCTCTCACAAATTTGACTTTACAGTCTGTGAGACACCACGTTTTCTGATTGTCTCTCTAGGTGGGCTGAGAATCTTGCGGTGTCGGCGTGTTTTGCTTTCTGTATTGTAGGTCCTTCGCTGCCCCCCCCCCCCCCGTATCCCTTGGGTATCCTTTAAAACTCACTGTGACAGGTTTGAGGTTCCTCTGGTTCGGCTGGGGGGTTCAGTTACTTTAATTTTCAGCAGCTCTGGATTCGCAGGGGTTAACTTCCCAGACTCTTTGCACCTTCATACATTTATGGTAGCCTTCATTGTTTTCCTGCTATCACGGAAGATACAGGTTTGCTGCTCCTGTTATAATCCCTCCCTGAGTTTTCACATACTGGAACATTCTCTTGGAATGTGAAGATCTTATCCTGAGAGACATACAGGGTTATTCAGAGAGAGGTGAAACTCTGGAGAATGACTGGAGAAGTGAAAATTCTAGGTCAAAATGGCCAAACCAGAAAAAATCTCCCATTTATCGCACTTTCTAAATCGGCTGTTTGGTCTAGAGTGTTCTCCTCTGCCAGTTCTCCTGGCTTTCACCTTTCTCTGAATAACCCTGATAGGATTATTGGTTGATTGGGATTTTCTCTATACTGTGGGCAGGTTCCATATAGTGTGTCTCTACCCAATAATGCTAGTCATATTGCCACCCCTAGCCGTGTCTCGGTTCCTGGGTGAAGCCGTATTGCCCTGCTTCAAGCTTCGGACTGATGTCTGGGCGTAAAGGAGATGGCAAGCCAGAGGCTGCGTGTTTTGAATTGCAGAGGACGTTGACTTTAGCAGATAGATATACCAAGGTCGGTTTGAAGAGAACCACTTCTCTGGCTGGCATTGGTTGGGTTTGCTCCGTGGCTTGCAAGGACTTTGCAAACCTCACCAGGATCAAGGCTCTTACAGGCAAGGGCAGACTGCCTCAGGGAGATCATGGTGGGGGGCTTCTTTGCTCTTGGAGAAACTTTCATACCACCACCAGGATTCTCTTCCCGAAAACTCCCAACGTTACAACAGCCACAGTGGAGAACTAGTATACAGAAAAGGCTGATGAAAGGGTAATTTCCAAAGCCGCAAAGGCAAGCCAGGGCAGGGTTATGGCATCCCTGCATCCAGGACCCCATCCTACCCAGCGGGATGTGGAGTGGCTGGATCTGGGATGCCATATTCCTGGGAGGAACAGTATGGATCCGTTACATTGCCAAGCTCATTGTGAATACCTTGGCGTTCCCATTCCATGGCTTTGTGTTCTGTGGCCCTGGGCCCTTGGAAGGCCAGACAACATGAGAACTTAGAAATCAAAATGATGTCTGGGTGCCACGAGGCAAACAAACCGTAGAAGGTTTGGGGTGTAATTGATGAACCTTTTGGTTCAGGGTGGAGGCTGGAAATGGAGTGCCAAGCGTTTCATTGAGAAGGTGCAGGGGGCTTCTCTCCCCAGAGGCAGAGTGTATTCCAGGGAGGGGGGCTTCGCTCATTGGGAGAGAAGGTAGTTGGCATCTGCCCCCATCCTGCTCTCAGATTCCCAACAAGGGCATTCAGATTTTGCAGTATCTGATCGCTCTCAGCCGCAGGGCTTCTCACAAGCAGAAAATACAATAGCTGGTGCAGCTAACGTGTCTTCTATGATACCATGGAACCTGGACAATAAAGTTCCCATGAATGTAACCAGGCGCAAACCGTCGAAGATTCCCTTTTGCAAATCCAGACCCGATGAACATTAAAAAAGAAAGACACGAACTCCAAATCCCCCTTCAAACCAGTGGAGCCCCAAATCCGTCCCCTTTTCTCCAGTGGTCTCTCTTGTTGCTCTCTCCTTCCTGCAGTACACCCGGTCAATGGACTGAATGCTTCATGTTCAGCCAATTGGGTTCCATTGGTGGTGGCTGTGCATTGCTGTACAGAAGCCAGGAAGGCTGTCCAGCGTGATCTCCACAGCATTCCCAGGCTTGAGATGCTCTCTGTTACGGAATGCTGGGACTCCCAAAGAGAAGGTGGGGCAGATGCAATCTGCTCCTTCTGCCCAAATCAAGTACATTCTTCATGGCGGCTAGAGTTTCCCTTTAACACTTTGTCAAATGGTTGGACTCTCTCCTTGGTGTCCATATCTCACCTTTCAATGTTTTTGATGCCTCTTCTCAAACCCTTTTCCTCAATTCTCCTGACACTGGTTTTACCTGTCTGTCTTCATGCAGTTTTTTCCATCGTACGCTCCAGTCATCTCTGCCCTCAGTCCTGTTCTACCACCTAATGTCTCCTTTGGATCCCATCAGGGGGCCTTTCAGCCCAAGGTGAGTTCTGGTTGGGGAAGTTACTGGTCTTTCTTGTATTTTTAATAATGTAATTTTAGTAAGACCCACCTTTTTATCTTGTAGAGCACAAACTCGGAGCTGGCCTCTCGTTGCTCTGTACCCCCTGCTATTGGCCACAAGCCTCCACAGGTGAGTGAGCACATTGGTCCCTACAGAGTTTGAGAAGGGAGTGCCATGATGGTGCAATGAGCTGGGAATGTGGTGAGATACTGGCCGGGACAGTAAGATGGGCTTGGCTTCCTCTGACTGGGGGGACACAGCATGGTGGCCTCTGGTGGTGTGCTGGTGGGGGGGGGCAATGGTCTCTGCTGACGAGGCCTAGTGCTGACTAACTGGTCCAGCATGCAAACCTGTTACCAAATCAAATAGCTAATCAGTGTAAGCAGTTGGGTAAATCCACTCCATGCAGGATAGTCTGTCTTGGACTGGAGAGCTCGTCCTACCGGTTAGGGATTGGGAAGGTCAGAACACAAAGGGGATTGCGGTAGCATCGTTGGAATGATGGGGCGGTGTATCGAGTGTGGCTGGATTGACACACGTTAGAATAATGCAGGTTGCACCACGTGTGATTACTGCAGCATCATTGGAATGGTGCCGGGTGTTCTGTGTGGCATCTGATTGGCACAGGGTGGTCTGGGCATTACATGTGGGATTGTGCCCAGTAATCACTTGACCTCCAGGCAACAAGACAAATGGAGTCTTGGGGGAATGAAATGAGGCAGCAGTGCGGATCTGCTGAGGTTTGGGGAGTCTTGTGGCTCGTTACAGGACGTGTAGATAGAAGAGGAGGATGGCCTTGGCCTAGGGACATTGACCGTAGGAAATCTGGCGCAGCGCGCGGGTCAAGAAAATGTATTCGCACACAAAACGACATTATGAGCCTCAGAACGGTTTCCTTTTCTTTCAGCTTTCAGACCAATTCAAGCCTCGGGTGAGTGAGTTCAATGTTTGACCGTCACACACTGTATGGCAATGCCGAGGACCTCCCTGGCTGGCCAGGAGCTTCGAAAAGGATGTGTCCTGTGTTCATGGTGGCATAAATTGTGCGTTTTTAACACATGCTTTCATTTTATGGCAGAGGTCCGGGCGCTGGTGTGCAATGCATGTTCGAGTTGCGTATATGATTCTACGGCATCAAGAGAGACTTAAGGTATTGTGAGTCCCCACACCTTCACACATCACTTGCTGCTGTCCTCTCATTTTCCCACTGACTGCACTGTTGGCACAATCTTACACACAGCAACACAATCAGATGCAGCTACACTGTAACGGCAACTGGGGTTTACTGGTCTCCGGCTTGTGGACCAGACCCGGACCTGTTACAGCATCCATCCCTTTTCTCCAGCCAAGCTGAGCCGCAGCAGCTTTCCTTCTCACAACCCTCAGCCGTTTCTTGAGGGAGTGCTGTATATTCTATGTATCTCTCCCCAAACACCAGACACCGCTTAATGCAAAGAATGAATGGAAAATGGCTCCCGATACATGGAAAACATTGTGTACGGGGGAGGGGTGAAAAACTGCAGGAGACACAGAAACCTAATCCGTTACACTAAAATGAGATTAGCAAACACACAACATCAGATCAATCGAAGGACAAACAGCAAGAACAACACGTCTACATTGTATCTCGAACACAACTCCTAAAATACAAACCGCTTCAAGATAGAAATACATTTAACTCATTAACCCTTAGGTGCCCTTTATGCCCATTGTCCATGAGAACAGGCTTTGCCACATTGGTCCACGGTCTCTTGGCAGGAGGCCAGCATCCACCCCTCTCCAGAGCGCATGTATAGTGGGGGCAAAGGTGCCAAGGAAGGTGACGGCGCAAAGGTAGAGGGAGCTTTGGTTACATTGTGTATTCTCTAAAGTTACTTCTGCTAAATGCAGCTCCGTGCAAACCCGAGCACGCCTGCAGCACGCAGACCTGACTCCTATCATCCTGAGCATGCCTGCAGCACGCAGACCCGACTCCTATCATCCTGAGCATGCCTGCAGCACGCAGACCCGACTCCTATCATCCTGAGCATGCCTGCAGCACGCAGACCCGACTCCTATCATCCTGAGCATGCCTGCAGCACGCAGACCCGACTCCTATCATCCCAAGCACGCCTGCAGCACGCAGACCCGACTCCTATCATCCCAAGCACGCCTGCAGCACGCAGACCAGCACGCAGACCCGACTCCTATCATCCCGAGCACGCCTGCAGCACGCAGACCAGCACGCAGACCCGACTCCTATCATCCCGAGCACGCCTGCAGCTCGCAGACCTGACCCCTATCATCCCGAGCACGCCTGCAGCACATTAATAAAATCAATACTACTGTATCTGCACAGACACTCCTCACAATATGTAGTTGTGACGCCTCCATTGAAAATGTTATTGAATATTCAAAGTATCCTCTATATGTCACCAAGGGGGCACGATTACTGAGCCGATTCATATCTATGACAGCCATGGGGCACTGGCACATATAGAGAGAGATATCACACAATTGGTGATCAGTGACAATTTAAATGTTTTAAAAAAAATGCGTTTATATGATTCTTACAGGACATGATATCTACACATTATAATGATCTATTTTTCAATCAGCGAAAATAAGCATATACAGTGGGGCAAAAAAATATTTAGTCAGCCACCAATTGTGCAGGTTGTCCCACTTAAAAAGATGAGAGAGGTCTGTGATTGTCATCATAGGTAACTTCAACTATGAGAGACAAAATGAGAAAAGAAATCCAGGAAATCACATTGTCTGATTCTTAAAGCATTTATTTGCAAATTATGCTGGAAAATAAGTATTTGGTCAATATGAAAAGTCCATCTCAATACTTTGTTATATCCTTTGTTGGCAATGACAGAGGTCGAACGTTTTCTGTAAGTCTTCACACACTGTTGCTGGTATTTTTGCCCATTCCTCCATGCAGATCTCCTCTAGAGCAGTGATGTTTTGGGGCTGTCGCTGGGCAACACGGACCTTCAACTCCCTCCAAAGGTTTTCTATGGGGTTGAGATCTGGTGACTGGCTAGGCCACTCCAGGACCTTGATATGCTTCTTACGAAGCCACTCCTTCATTGCCCGGGCGGTGTGTTTGGGATCATTGTCCTGCTGAAAGACCCAGCCATGTTTCATCTTCAATGCCCTTGCTGATGGAAGGAGGTTTTCACTCAAAATCTCACGATACATGGCCCCATTCATTCTTCCCTTTACACGGAGCAGTCGTCCTGGTCCCTTTGCAGAAAAACAGCCCCAAAGCCTGATGTTTCCGCCACCATGCTTCACAGTAGGTATGGTGTTCTTAGGATGCAACTCAGCATTCTCTCTTCTCCAAACACGACGAGTTGAGTTTTTACCAAAAAGTTCTACTTTGGTTTCATCTGACCATATGACATTCTCCCAATCCTCTTCTGGATCATCCAAATGCTCTCTAGCAAACTTCAGACGGGCCCGGACATGTACTGGCTTAAGCAGGGGGACACGTCTGGCACTGCAGGATTTGAGTCCCTGGCGGTGTAGTCTGTTACTGATGGTAGCCTTTGTTACTTTGGTCCCAGCTCTCTGCAGGTCATTCACTAGGTCCCCCCTTGTGGTTCTGGGATTTTTGCTCACAGTTCTTGTGATCATTTTGACCCCATGGGGTGAGATCTTGCGTGGAGCCCCAGATGGATGGAGATTATCAGTGGTCTTGCATTTTCTAATGATTGCTCGCACAGTTGATTTCTTCACACCAAGCTGCTGCCTATTGCACATTCAGTCTTCCCAGCCTGGTGCAGCTCTACCAGTTTGTTTCTGGTGTCCTTCGACAGCTCTTTGGTATTGACCGTAGTGGAGTTTGGAGTGTGTCTGTTTGAGGTTGTGGACCGGTGTCTTTTATACTGAGAACAAGTTCATCCAGGTAACGAGTGGAGGACAGAGGAGCCTCTTAAAGAAGACGTTACAGCCAGTCTGACAGACAGAAATCTCGCTTGTTTGTTCTGTAAGTGACCAAATACTTATTTTCCACCAGAATTTGCAAATTCTTTATAAATCAGACAATGTGATTCTCTGGATTTTTTTTTCTGATTTCGTCTCTCATAGTTGAAGTTACCTATGATGACAATTACAGACCTCGCTCATCTTTATAAGTGGGAGAACCTGCACAATTGGTGGCTGACAATACTTTTTTGCCCCACTGTATAATATGTCTGGGTCCTGTTAAAGAAGAACCCAAAAAACCATGACAAATTGCATTTAAACATGATGAGCACAAACCAGTCAAAGCGAGCTCAGGACTCAGGCAAGAAATGGCCCAGAAGTGATAGGGAATCCTATTGTATTTCTAATTTTGCAAGTCATTTGTCATTATTACAAACCCAGCTGGCAGCTGGACTGAGACACTGATGCCTCTTTAACCCCTTGGCTGCGGATGACATGTGGGGGATGTCTTGGGGATTCCTCGCAACATGAGAGGTTGTGTCACGGGGCATCCGGCATGAGCCAAGGTGGGCCCTTTATACTGTATGTGTAGCCCTTAAGGCAGGTTAGTTGCTGGCTGCATAGACACAGACCACAGCACACAGATACCGGACAAGAGAAATGACAGAACTGGAATATCAGGAAATGGCAGGAGAACAGAACTAAAGGGAACCCTAACTCAAGGATGAAGGTCCTTACAATGGCCTCTATACTAGGGAAGGGAACCTCACAAGAAATACACAAAAACAGGAAGGGCGAGAGTTACACAAGATACAACACGACAATGTACTCACCAGCAGCAGCACAGGAAATCCTGAACTGGGATAAGGTCCTTGCAATGGCCTCTATACTATGGATATATAATGCTGCTGGGTAATACACAGCACAGGACACAAGGAACATATAATAGAATAGTCAAAGGATCAAGAGCCAGGAGAGTATGTCAGACAAGCCAAGATCAGATACTATAGAGGCAAGTCAGAACAGCCAGGAATCAGGAACCAAAATAACACAATACATAACACGGAGACTACAAGAAGAAACGTCAATACCAGAATACCAGGCCAAGATCAAATACAGAGTGTCCAAGACACGAATACAGGAAGCAACGACTCCGAAACCCTCAGGAAACCGAAACCCATTCAAGAGCAAGGAGTCTGCGCGCTGCTTGCATATTTATAGGAACCAGGACTGAGCAAACAGGACATGTGATCCCAGGCCAGAACAGCCACAGGGGAATCAAGGAGCGGCCCAGGGCAGAATGGCTAAGCCCATATAGGGAAGAGCTGGCCTGGATTGCTCTTTGCACCAGGGGCCTGGCTGGAAGGTGGAAACGTGACCGTATGTCTCCCACACATAATGACTTACTGGCAGCTCCGGCGGAGATCTCTGCGGTCTGGGGGGGATCCCTGGCTGGTCTGACTTCCTGGAAGTCAAGCCACGTCTTGGAACCTCCCCCACCTACTGACATCATTGTGCATGGCCGCGATGACGTCAGAAAAAGGACGTCTCCCCAGCTGAGCAGGAAAATCCCTTTGGACCACAGTATCTCCGGAACCGTAGCACGTAGAAGGTCAAGTGAGATAACATTAGAAAGGCCAGAGATGATACCAAGCACATTCCAGGTTCGATCTAAAAATAAAAAACTCCCCATCTCAGTTCCAG
Organism: Leptobrachium leishanense; assembly: GCA_009667805.1. Lineage (NCBI taxonomy): Eukaryota > Metazoa > Chordata > Amphibia > Anura > Megophryidae > Leptobrachium > Leptobrachium leishanense. The sequence goes on from RXON01002994.1 coordinate 17,046, forward strand.
TGTCACCAGCAAGTGTGGAGGCGATGGAACAATGTGTAAAAACACATAGTGCTATCAAAAACCAAAACCATCACACTGCAGCGAGGGAAGCTTTGGAGCCATGTGTCTCTAATCTTTACACTGCATAAGGTCAAGCGAGGTGTCATTGGAAAAGTCAAGGTCTGGCCTTTCCAACTACCAAATATGACCATGTAATGTGCAAAACTAAAATGGGGGGGGGGAAAAAGGAAATGCAAAATGTACTTTTTACGTAATATAATTTTTATTAAGTTTTGTAGCATAATAAAAACAACATTAGTGATGTTCAGAGCAACGACATATATATCATATAGAAGCTTAAAATCTAGGGTATCAAATGCAGATATTTGAGGTTGAATAAGCAATCAGAAAAGTATCACCAAACCATTTTTCCCATAACTTAAAAAAATTAACAAACCACACATATAACACATATAAAAATGCATAAAATTAAAAATAAAATAAAAAGAAGAAAAATAAACAATTAGAAGAACAGTCTATCACTAATGCTAGTCTTATACCGTCATTTTCACTGTTCGAACTTATTATAATTGTGGAGATATCACATCTGGGTGTCCTTCTGCACAGAAAAATCTGGAACCGATATGGCGGTCTCCTGATTCTGAACCTGTGTCGATGAGTTCCCGGGCCGTTCTCCTATGTTTGGATCGGAATTCCGTCCGCCAGTACCATGTCCTAAAATATGTGTCAAAGTCTTGTTCGAGAGTGTAATGTAGTTCTTCCGGTTCCCTGAGGTATTCTACTCTATCAATCCAATCAAAGACCGAGGGGGGGGTGACCATTGTTTCCAGTATTTTGGGATTAATGCTCTCGCTGCGTTAAGTAAGTGTACTGACACCGATTTCACATATTTATCTATGGACATGGGGATGACATGTAGCAAGGCCACTTTAGGATGAAATGGCAAGTCTAAAGTCGTTACCTCTTTAATATACGTCAAAACCACGTCCCAAAACGATTGTATGATAGGACAGTCCCACCAAATGTGTAGAAACGTACCCCTATGCCCTTGACATCTCCAGCAATCAGGAGAGACCGCTGGATATATAGCGTGTAGACGAGTTGGAGTCAAGTACCATCTAGAAATCAACTTGTAATTAGTTTCCTGTACATTGAGAGCCCTGGAGGAGCGAAACGTCACCTGAAATGCCGTCGACCACTCCTCAGGAGTCAATGGTTGAGGAAGTTCAGATGACCATTTTGTTGTGTAGGAGGGTAGAGTTTTAAACCGAGCTGCCGATAGAAGAGAGTACATATATGAGAGTAGATGCGGAGGTGGTGGGTCTGAAATACATATTGTTTCAAAAGTAGTCAGAGCCGTAGGTATTAGACATGTGCACAGCACAAAATTTCGTTTTGAACTAATGGATTAGTCCTAAAATGCAATTTATTTAGTTGCTAAAGAAATTCGTTTTCAGTTCTTTAGTATGAAAACTAATCTCGTTCATCCGAAAACCAATGGATACAATTACTATTGTAGTGGCTCCTCAGAGGGCTGAGATCGCTGCTTGTTACAGTATCTCTCACTCTCAGCACAATGTGGGCCATATTACATCGTTGGTGCTAACTTAACCAGAGCTGTTGTAAACTTCCCAGAGCCATTATAGCCTATGGAGGTTTTCAGTTTACAACAGCTCTGGTTAAGTTAGCACCAACATTGTAATACTGCCCCGTGTCAGGCAAAGCTGTTACAGTAACTGACTGCTGCTCATCACAGCGCTCAGAGTTTCAGTAAAACTAGTAAATAATATTTTTATATATAAGAGGTTAGAACAATATTATTTACTTGTTTTACTGAAACTCTGAGCGCTGTTACAGTCAGTTACTGTAACAGCTGAGCCTGATACATTGTACTGAGAGATAATATAACAAGCAGCCGATCTCAGTGCTCACAGCCACTGGATTTAAAGGGCTAAAAAAAAGGATCCTCTCTGTATAATGTTTAGAACATCCTCCTGCATTAATTAATACCCCTCTCTGTATAATGTATACAACATTTGCCTGCATTAATTAATACCCCTCTCTTTATAATATATAGAACATCCTCCTGAATTAATTAATGTCCCTCTCTGTATAGAATATTCTCCTCAATTTATACCTTTCTCTGTATAATGTATATAACATCCTCCTGCATTAATACCCCTCTCTGTATAATGTATAGAACATCCTCCTGTATTAATTAATGCCCCTCTCTGTATAGAAAATCCTACTGCATTGGCATGTGGAGGGTGCAGAACTTCGGATGTTGCGATGTTGTGCTCTTCATTGCTGGTCTCCTTCACTCATCAATGTAATATCACAAAAAGGACTGAAACTAAAATGTAGTGCATTTTATTTTAGTTTCTTTCATTTTTTGTACTGAGCAGTTTCGTTTCTCTTGAGTCATACTAAAACTAAATTATCCCAAAATTCTGACTAAATCGTTTTAGTACTAAAACGAATGCACATGTCTAGTAGGTATAGTAACGTCAGCCCGAAGTATCTGAGTAGTAATAAAGTGTTGCAATTGCAGATAGTTATATTTCCATAATGGCGTGCTCAAGCGGTCTCCCAGCAGATCATTGAAAGAGATCAGACCTTCCGATCCAATACAGGCCTTAAGAGGGACATACGGGCCATCATAGTCCAATCCTAGAAAGGACAGGGCATTACCTGGGAGAAAGTCTGGGTTATGGGTAATCGGAGTCAACAAAGAAGGCAAGGGAGATAAACCCAAAGTGTGCGGTATTTACGCCATCTCTTTAACGTCGGGCTGATTGTTGGGTGCGGAGTGGGGACTAATGTTTCTATGGGTACAGTTTGCCATGGGGCCGAGACTATAGGAACCTTGAAAAAAAGCTGTTCTAAATGTACCCACAGTTTATGAGCGGGTGACATCGACCTGTCGCTAAGTCTCGTCATTAATGCTGCGTCATAATAAAGTTCTAGATGTGGTAGGCCCAGGCCCCCTCCCGATTTAGGGCGGACGAGGACATCGTATGATATCCGCGGTCTATTATCCCTCCATATAAATTTCAGAAGGATGGTTTTCAGGGAACTAAAAAAGGGTAACGGTAGAGCAATAGGCAAAGTCTGGAAGAGATACAAGAATTTTGGCAGAACTGTCATTTTTAAAATATTAATACGTCCGAACCAAGAGAACTGCGGTTTGTGCCAGTCTTTAAGGTCTCGAGATACCCGGTTAAGTAGAGGAACATAATTAAGGTCAAACAAAGATGACAAATCCGACGGAAGCTGTATGCCTAGGTATTGGATAGCCTTAGTAGGCCAAGAAAACGGGGCCAAGCGTTGCAGCGCCGCCTTAGTAAGTAATGTTATGCCCACCCCCATCATTTCGCACTTATCTGTATTAATTTTGAAGTTCGACACTCCGGCATATTTCTCAACCTTTTGCAAAAAGGCCTCAGTAGAGCTGACTGGGTTTAGTAAGGTAAGGAGTATGTCGTCTGCAAATGCAGAAATTTTATAATGGTGGAAAGGTAAAGTTACGCCCTGAATATTATAATTATCCCTAATCCGTTGTAGGAATGGTTCTAGAGCCATGATGAATAAGAGCGGGGATAGTGGACAACCCTGGCGCGTACCGTTGGAGATTGCTATCGGTGTAGAAAGCACCCCATTAATTCTGAGGACTGCCGTCGGATTATTATATAATGCTGAAATCCAGGTCAGCCATCTCGGACCCAGGCCAAACTTCTCCAGGACAGCCATCAGGAAGGTCCAATCCACTCTGTCGAACGCCTTTTCAGCGTCGACAGAGAAGGACCATTGGCAAGTGCGCTGTGTGCGCTCTATGGATCAAATTGATAGTCCGGTAGGTATTATCACGTGCTCCCCTCTGAGAGACGAATCCTACCTGGTCAGGATGGATCAGGGAGGGTAAAAAATGGCTCAAACGCATAGCAAACATCTTTGCCATTAATTTAATATCATTGTTAATTAGCGAGATCGGGCGATAGTTTTGGCATAGCGTAGGATCCTTCCCGGGTTTCGGGATGAGGGCTATCGTTGCCTCAAGTGCCGATTTTGGGAAGCCTTTTTTATCTTCTAGGGCATTCAGAGATTGGAGTAAGTGGGGACCTAATAGGGGTAGAAATGTTTTGTAATAGGCTATAGAAAATCCATCCGGGCCCGGACTCTTTCCAGTGGGGGTTGCCTTCAAGGCCGCCGCAAGCTCACTCAAGTTAAAAGGGGCATCCAGTGCCTCAGCTTCCGTCTTCATTAGCGTCGCTTGCAAGGATTTATCTAAATACTCAGCTATGAGATGAGTGGAAGGCGTATCAGGGCGTAGGGAATATAGTGACTGATAGTATTTTACAAATTGGTCAGTAATCTCCGTGTTCAAGGATAGAAGGCGACCCGTGGAAGACTTCAGTTTGGGGATATAAGTTGCTGGATATTTCTGGCGTAGAGCCCTAGCCAACAGCTTACCACACCTATTTCCATGTACATAAAATGAGTGTTTTGTAAGCAAAAGTGAGCGACTGGCCTGTTGGTGCAAGAGCTGTCGTAAGCCATTGGAAGGATTTACGGGGCATGGACGGCAAGGAGAGGGTCATGGACACAGGGGCATGATCTGACCATGAAATATTGCCAATACTAACCGATTTGACGTAACCTAGGTCAAGGTGGCGTAACAAAAATAGATCTAAGCGAGAGTACACTCTAGCTGCAGCTGAGTAATAAGTAAAGTCCTGTCCATGCGGGTGCATTGCCCTCCTACAATCAACCAAACGTGCCTTATGTAGTATTTGATGGAATCTTCGTCTTTTAGACGAAGGGACCGAAGCCGGTGAGGGAGACGCCTCTCCTGGGGCATCAGGTGAAACATTAAAATCACCTCCGCATATCAACGTGCCTTCTGCAAATTTTTCCAGTTTCGTCAAGATTTTGTCTAAAAACGTACATTGCTTAATGTTAGGGAGGTAGCAATTGGCCAGGGTAACTTGCATAGACCCCAAGAGGCCTTTGACAAACAAATAACGACCCCCCGGGTCAGAGCATTGCGCCTGGCACGTAAAAGGCACATGTGCCGCTATTAGGGTGGCCACACCTCGTGATTTAGAATTGGAGAAGTTACTATAGAAACAGTGAGGGTAATAACGAGAATATAAACGAACGGACGTATCACTGCGAATATGCGTTTCCTGCAAGAACACCACCTCTCCTCTCATACGTTGTAGGTCGTGTAGTGCCATACGGCCGGGTGGTTAAGGCCTCTCACATTAAGAGTAATAACTCGCAAATCAGCCATGGCAGGGACTACGGTGGATTAAAGCTCCTGACGTAACCAGAGTGAAAGTGGAGTTGAGCAATTGAAAGACCAGCATTCTCCCAGAGGAATATACAATATCATCATCATCAGAACAGTATAAGGCGTTGTAAAAACTAAACAAACATACTAAACATAACCAAAAATTGAACATTGGGCATTGGCGCAGAAGCCCAAAATGGACTAAATCCCTTACGGGATATGTTATGAAAAAGAGTGTAGTGGAAAAAACCCTCCACATTGAGACAAAGAAAATTTAGCACCGCGCAGGGAAGCGGCAAAGAAAAACCGTATATTTGTAGGTCCGAAAACCTGCAGACCTAACCAGTCTACAACCAGTACTCCGAGATCGGTCGGAGACCAAAGGAACAGAACACCCGGGCAAGCCATTGAGGTCAAATGAAGAAAAAGAAACAATCTCCTCATGGGGGGTCCGTAGAACTGCGGTCAGCTCCACGTGTTGTATCCAGGGGGCGTCAACGGTCCCGTCGAGCAGTGCGCCATGGTTGGCGCTGTGGTAACGGTGGGGGAGGTGCATTCGGGTCACCTCCAAACCAGCCCCGTACAGTAACTGGAGATAGTTCCAGCGCTTGTAGAAAATCCGGTACATCCTCAGGGGTAGAAATACTCAGGGATCTGTTGTCCGCTCGAACGTGCAGTGCAAATGGATATCCCCATCTATATCGTATGGAGCGTGCCCTAAGTTGGTCTGTGACCGGCTTCAATTCCTTCCTGGCTAAGAGGGTAGATCTAGATACGTCTTGGAAAAATTCCACGGTGTGATCATCGAAAATAATTGAAGGCATGTTCCTCGCCACTTTCATTACCTCCTGCTTCAGAGTAAAGTGATGCACTCGACAAATAACGTCTCTAGGAGCTGAGTTCGGGGCGCCTCTGGCTCGTAAGGCTCTGTGAGCGAGATCTAGATGAAAAGGAGTATCATGGGAGCGTTGTAGAAGTTCATTAAATAAAGTTTGCAAAGTCAGGTCTATGTTTTCGGTTTCACCCAGGGGGGGTTCAGGGAGACCCCTCACGCGTATATTATTGCGTCTTCCTCTATTGTCCAGGTCATCCACCCAGCGAAATAAGGAGGCAATCTGTGTAGCCTGCGTGCTCAAAAGTATCTCAAAGTGCTGGGTTTGAGTTATTGCAGCTTCCCTGTCTTCCTCCAAGTCCTGCACTCTGCCACCCAAATGTTTAACATCTGCCCCCAGTTCCTCAAAGCGCGCGTCAAATTTGGCCTCTAACCTGGCAAAAAGACCTTCCAGGTCCGTCTTAGTGGGTAACAGTTTAAGGGCTTCTCTCACCTCCGAATCATCCACGCTGCCAGCCGACAGTGCGGGGCTTCCCGGGCCTCTCATGTCCTCTGTGACCGTCGCCATCTTGGATTCGCGGCCTAGTTGTGTCAACGCTGCCGCACCGCTCAAGTAATGCCGCATTGGTGAGGCAGAGGACGGCGCTGGGGTGCTCGGGCGGCTCATCGGTGTTGTGATCCTTTTTTTGGGTCCCATCGATGGTTCTAACTGCTGCTATATAGTGCCTGTGAAGTGCCCGGGTGAGGAGCTCCTCGATCAAGCGGCCATCCCGGATCGCGCCAAGCCACGCCCCCCCCCCAAAATGTACTTTTTAATTCTTTTGTTCTCAACTATCATCATTATGTGATTTTTACCTGGTGCCACCGCCTTGTTTGCTTTATAACACCCCTTCTCATTTTCAACGACTGGAAATGTGGAGGTAATGGTGCAATTCAGTATTGCACATTTGTCCACCTAATCATAAGCTGCTGCACCACTGTAAGGAGAATGGGGTTTCTTTAGGACCCCTGAATCTTCATTATGTACACCCCATAAACTCATATTAGGTGTCATTGGACAGGTTAGAGTCTGGCATTTTCAATGATACCAAATATGACTGAAAAATCGGAAAGAAAACGAAGAAGCAAAACAATTATTATTTTTTTCTGTTCTAAAGCAATGGCATTGTCAATTTGTCACGTATTAAATGAGCAATACCACTGCTGTTACTCACATTCTCATTTCCCACGCTGGGAGCACGTTCAGGGTTTTATACAGCGTCATATGTAAAACGCAATCCTCCAAAACACAAGCAAAAGTTGCTAAATGTTCCTATTGTCTTGATGGAAAATTAGAATTTTAATAATGACTCAGATACGAGTATTTGTTTATCTTCCTTGCATTAATTAAACAGCAGCAAGAGAACATAATGAACAGTAGAAAAAAAGTAATGATCTCCAAACCTGAAAACCCCTCCCCTAGTCCACAATCCCTTCACAATAAAGGTCAGAGGTCCTGGAAGCACTTCCTCTTTCTGACTGCGGAATATAACCGTGAACACTGAACATCACGTGAAGAAAAACAATCCTAAACTAGCAAAAGAGGAGATGTCTGGAACAAATCAAGCTGAGGAAATAGGAAACCAATCAGGAGGCTGAAAGAAAACCGGAACATGACCAAGTGATTAATAAGGGTACTCGCAACGGAGTTTCCAGAACCAAAACACAGGGACATAAGACACCAGAGTCGCAGAAAAATCAACGGTGGTTTATGAAGCAAACCTGAATCAACCCGTGACAATGTGCAAACGCGATGCAAAACAAACCATATCCCAAATTAAAAATCCCGACGTGGGCTCCTTCACTTTAAACTGTGATTTCACCAGATCTGGGTCAGTCCTCACATCCTGACCAGATTGTCCCTTTAACATGTGAGGTTGTTTGTTCTGCGCTTCCTTTGTTGATGAAGTATGTATGTTACGTCTTTTTCTCCTTCCTAGCTTGCACAGGGAACACATAAGTGTGACTTTCCCAGTGACGTCCTCTCCTGCCTTCCTTCAGGACTTGGCTCTTTCTCCTCGGCTCAGAAGCTGGCACAATCCTCCTCATTCTTTACAGGTATGGTTTGTCATTATTTTCTGGCCTTGTTATTTTCCCAACTGGTTTCCTCTTTTTTTTTTTTTTTTTTCCCCAGCCACATAGATCTCTTGGCCTTGTTTTAAATTGTGGTTTGACAGTGTCTCTGTCACTCTCTAGGTGTGCCATCTCATTCACCCAGCACATATCGGGCCACTCCTCCTGTCGCAACTACCCTCCTGCCCCCTGCAGGTAAGTTCACTCAGTTCTAAGGTCCGTTATATAGAGGCTTCGCTCAGGCTGTGACCCCGGCTACTCATTCCTTTGGATAATGAGAGGAATGGTAGAGATCCTGGACTCTGTATGCTATTACATCTGCAGCCATGAGTAACTCCAGAGTAGCAACCCTCATCACCGCTGCCACGGACAATACGGGGGGCTCATAGCCCTTAGATCAGGGATGCTCAACCTTAATCCTCCAAAAGTTTTGGAATTACATCTCCCATGATACTCAACCACTCACTAGGTCTACATAGCCTTGTGGGAAATTAATTATAAAAGGTACAAATCTGTAAACTGGGAGTGCAAATATGATGTTCCTCCTTCGTAGTGGATATGTCAGAGATATTAATCAGGTAAGAAACCTATGACGGAATGGAGTATCCGCCTGCGGTCCGGCTCTATCTGACCCCCTCGTTGGTGTTGCCAAGCCCGACTACCGAGTGGCACGGCACCCGGCGTCTCGAGCGGCTTGGGTAGAAGCCTACGTGGCGGTGTAGATCTGGAGAGTAGATGGGGCACCCACGGTGGAAATCCGCTCGACTACCGAGTGGCACGGCACTCGGCGTCTCGAGCAGCGGATCTACTGACCATTGAAAGGCTGGAGACGGTCTGCGTGGCGAACCGCGGTTCAGTAGAGTCTCCTTGACGATGCTGGCACGGTGCTGAGTCGAGGTCCCAATTCTGGGTGGTTGCGGTATCCCAAAATAGGTGGCGCAACGGCGCGGCGAATCGAGGTTCTGCCGCAAAGTTAGAGTGACCCGTTCCTGGGTGGTGGTGATATGTAGCCGACGTGAAATGAAAACACCAGGCAGAGCTGTATGTTTCAAACACTCAGATGAACTGAACTCTTTAATGAACAACGCCACTATTTATGCTGAAGTATACAGTCATAATTTGCATACCCATACTAATTAGGAGCCTACCCATACAATGAGGTATGGCAGTTATTTACAATCAACATTCTTCACATTCTCTTAGCCTTCAGTCCACATAACATTTCTACATCTATTGTTCCAGCACATCAGATTAAACACACACTATCAGAGATCCCTTAAATTAAACATGTACTTAGATAATGGGGAAAATCCCTGACGCATAATTTACACAACAGCAAAGCTTGTTTACTGTATATACAAAGACACATTTACCTACAGGAATATAGTATTTTAAAACCAAAGCTATGTCATTTCACTAAACTAAATTAAACTAAAACCAAACGTTGTAAAGTATATTTAAAATCACACAGGGTACATCTTATTACAGCACATCAAGTAAAACCACATCTAGCAAGGAAAATAAACTGTTCATACATTGAAACGCACACTGCAAACGCGTTCAAAGGAACACAAGGTCCTTTTAAAAATGTCTTGGGTTTGAGTCCTGGGTCTCGCTGCGCAGAGCCCCTATGTCCCTTCCGTGACACTCCTCCCCCTTTCCAAAGTCCGACGAGCCCGGTTGGACCCACACGGGTCGTATAGGGGGAGTCGGTGCAGTCTCTGCGGCCCATAGTCCGTGGGCAAGAGGCGAGCCGCCAGGCTTCTCCAGTGGTGCTCGCGGCCGTGCCTGGCAGGTTGTAAGTCCTTCGGGGTACCCCCTCCAGAATAAGTGTCCCGTGGTTGGGGAGAGGTACCACCTGTGCCGTTTCCAGTGGTACCGTGCACCCGGGAAAAACGGGTGCCAAGTGCACGCGCCCCGAGTGTCCTGGTCAGCCGTTGGGGAAAACAGTGGCTGCATGGGGCCTCCGGGCCAAAGGGTTGTGGAGATGGGCAGAGGCCAGCGGCCCTCTCTCCCGTTGCCAGCTCTTCTGCTGGGGGAGTGGGCACAGGAACAACGTCCAGGGGGTCAGATGGGGTCAACGGCTGCGGGCTAAGCAGCTCGGGTAAATTCTGCTGTTCCTCAGGGCAGACGACGGAGAGTGGGCAGAGGCCAGCGGCACTCTGCCCCGTTGCCAGCTCTTCTGCTGGAGAAGTGGGCGCAGAAATGACATCCCGGGTGTCAGGTGGGGTCAACGGCTGTGAGACAAGCAGCTTGGGTAAACTCGCCTGCTCCTCAGGGCAGACGACGGAGGGTGGACAGAGGCCAACAGCGCCCTGCCCCGTGGCCAGCTCCTCAGCTGGGGAAGGATCTCCTTGCGGGAGGACGGTTACTTCACCCCCCGGGGCAACCAAGGGTTGCGCACAACCCATCCCGGGGGAACCATCCGTCTGCTCCTCTTGGCAGACTTTGAGTAGTGGGCAGAGACCAGCGGCGCTCTGCCCCGTAGCCAGCTCTTCTGCTGGGGGGAGATCTCCTTGCGGGAGGACGGTTACTTCACCCCCGGGGCAAACAAGGGTTGCGCACAACCCATCCCGGGGGAACCATCCGTCTGCTCCACTTGGCAGACTGTCAGCAGGGGGCAGAGGCCAGCGACGCTCTGCTCCGTGGCCAGCTCTTCCGCTGGTTGGCAATCTCCTTGTGGCGGGATGGTCTCTTCACCCCCGGGGCAATCAGTGGTTGCGCGCAACCCATCCCGGGGGAACCATCCGTCTGCTCCTCCTGGCAGACGTTAAATAGTGGGCAGAGGCCAGCGGCACTCTGCCCCGTAGCCAGCTCTTCCGCTGGGTGGAGATCTCCTTGGGGAAGGATGGTCTCTTCACCCCCGGGGCAAACAATGGTTGCGCACAACCCATCCCGGGGGGACCATCCGTCTCCTCCCCCGCTGGACCCGTGGCCTCAGCCACCCTGTCCTCTTGCGGGGTGAAGGGGGTAACTTCCTCAGTCCCCCCCACAGGCACCCATGGGTCCGCCTCGGCCTCCCATAGGTCCCAAACCTGGGGACTGTCGACTTCCTCCGCCGACCCGTCCCACCACGGGGAGCTCAGGCTCGACTGCGGAACGCCGTCCAACAGTCTCCGATAAGCCACCTCAAGCTCCCACTCTTGCTCGGCTAGGGACTCCAGCTCCTCGAACACAGAGTCCCTGCTGTCCGACGGGATCTCCAGTTCCCGTCGCTCCAGGATGTCTTCCATCCGCTCCTCGGTCTCCTCTCCAAACTCGGGGTCGGCGGCCATGCCCTCGTAGAGCAGCCCCGTACCCCCGTAGCGAGGCCCTGCAGTGGAACTGCCTTCACTAGGGCGCACGGTCGGGGAGGCGGTTAGCCACCGGAGGGCGCGGTACTCGGCGTCCAGTGCGATCTCCTGCTGCACCAGACTCCGGAGCTCGTCCTCCCACTCCTCTGGGGCCCGCCCCTGCAGGAACGCTGCTCGCACATCGTACTGCACCCGATGGACGAGCGTCCGAGGGAATGTACACCCCATGGCAGTCCCGCTCATGGTCCAGGGCCTCGTACCACAGCTCCTCTGTGGACCTCTGGTCCTGCTCCAGGCCCTCCTGCAGCTCTCTCGCCCACACGACCTTCATGTCGGCGTAGGTGCCAGCGCAGGAGCACCGCTCCTCAACGGGGAATGTGGCGTCCTCAGATGCAGCTCCAGGCGGGCTGTGAGTCTTCATCCGAGGGTCGCGGGGATAAGTGACGTTCTCAGTACAGGCTCCAGGCGAGCTGAGAGTCCCGCAAGCATAGTCACTGGGGTTTGCAGATTCCCCAGGTGGAGCTCCAGTCGCGCTGTGAGCCTCGACCCAGGGTTCCGCAGGGAAGGGTTCGGGGTCAACATAATCAGTCTCTGCTCCGCGGAGCTCTGCCAACCGCAGCTCGTGCTGGCGTTCCTTCTCCTGCTCAACTTCCCGGTAGAACTCCCGAACCACTTGATATCTGGCCCCCTCCGCCGGGGCATCACCGAGCAGGGCGATCCGACGCCGCAACTCTCTGAGGCCAGCATCTTCCTCCACCTCGGCGCGGACAGGGCTGGGGACGGGCATCATCGCCTCGTCCCGATCCAACCTGGTCAGTTCCTTGATCAGAGTCTTCCTCTTCTTGTTACCCGGCGTTCCTCCCCGGTTCTCCAGCATCCCACGCAGGGTGTCCCTGTCGTAGGGGTTGTACCCCGCCATGGCGTAAGTCTCCTAGGGGTCTGCAGAGAGCGATCCCACCGCTGCCACCAGTATGACGGAATGGAGTATCCGCCTGCGGTCCGGCTCTATCTGACCCCCTCGTTGGTGTTGCCAAGCCCGACTACCGAGTGGCACGGCACCCGGCGTCTCGAGCGGCTTGGGTAGAAGCCTACGTGGCGGTGTAGATCTGGAGAGTAGATGGGGCACCCACGGTGGAAATCCGCTCGACTACCGAGTGGCACGGCACTCGGCGTCTCGAGCAGCGGATCTACTGACCATTGAAAGGCTGGAGACGGTCTGCGTGGCGAACCGCGGTTCAGTAGAGTCTCCTTGACGATGCTGGCACGGTGCTGAGTCGAGGTCCCAATTCTGGGTGGTTGCGGTATCCCAAAATAGGTGGCGCAACGGCGCGGCGAATCGAGGTTCTGCCGCAAAGTTAGAGTGACCCGTTCCTGGGTGGTGGTGATATATAGCCGACGTGAAATGAAAACACCAGGCAGAGCTGTATGTTTCAAACACTCAGATGAACTGAACTCTTTAATGAAACAACGCCACTATTTATGCTGAAGTATACAGTCATAATTTGCATACCCATACTAATTAGGAGCCTACCCATACAATGAGGTATGGCAGTTATTTACAATCAACATTCTTCACATTCTCTTAGCCTTCAGTCCACATAACATTTCTACATCTATTGTTCCAGCACATCAGATTAAACACACACTATCAGAGATCCCTTAAATTAAACATGTACTTAGATAATGGGGAAAATCCCTGACGCATAATTTACACAACAGCAAAGCTTGTTTACTGTATATACAAAGACACATTTACCTACAGGAATATAGTATTTTAAAACCAAAGCTATGTCATTTCACTAAACTAAATTAAACTAAAACCAAACGTTGTAAAGTATATTTAAAATCACACAGGGTACATCTTATTACAGCACATCAAGTAAAACCACATCTAGCAAGGAAAATAAACTGTTCATACATTGAAACGCACACTGCAAACGTTCAAAGGAACACAAGGTCCTTTTAAAAATGTCTTGGGTTTGAGTCCTGGGTCTCGCTGCGCAGAGCCCCTATGTCCCTTCCGTGACAAAACCTATACGAGAAATAAATAACAACAAATTTATCTTGTTTGTATTTCCCAGAAGTTCTCCTAAATTCTTTTAATTGTACGTGTTTTAGTTTTAAAAAATAGAACCAACCAGCTTAGATAAAAATACATATATTTATTACATATGCAAAAAGATTTTAATCTCGCCACATGATCAAAGATTTATAGAACACAACAACCATCCATCAGCACACAGATCTCTAACATTTAACATAGTATTTCTGTTAGTAACGGTGTGTGTGTGTATATATATATATATATATTTATTTAATACCATTTACTTTCATCAGGTAGTAACTAATACACAGATGGTTAGTTTACTTGATAAACATCCGGCTTAAAGAAAACAATTTACATGTATTCCCAGCAAACCAGTTTAAACCAAGCTAGTATCTTGTAGATATATATATGTATATCTCCTTGTGCTACCTGGATCTACAAAAAGATGAAGCTATCACTAATTCTATTTCTAGAGTAATAAAAACTTATTTAGTGAATCCTCCCCTAATAACGAGAATTAAGCTTCTAATCTTCTGCTTTTTATTGTAATTTATATAACTTCTTTGCTTGATACTTCAATCACAGTAACTTCCAAATTCAATATATATGTATATACTGTTGCAACAAATACTTTAGGACCATTTAAATCCTTATCTATATATCAGATGCTTCCCATATTTCTATACTGCAGGTTAGAAATATGTCAGTCTCCGATCCAACAATAATCTGAGACAGTCTCAGTCTATATTCATTGCAAGATATATCTACATATATTATATATATATATATCTTACATTAATCCCACTATTTGCTTTCATACATTACCTGTCCAAAATCTGGATTCAGCGTTTCTGATTTACAGCAGCAATAAGTTCTTTAGATATAATGTATTGTTTTGGAATATGTGCGAGTATAATATTATCTTCTAGCATCTCCTTGAGCATGCTCTTGTGAGAAGTGATAGAGAGATGAGTCAAATGCATGAGAGTAAGAGATTTTGAAGTCCCGAGCGGGAGAGTGAAGTGTGGTCTGAATGAATGAATGCCGCATGACTGACTGCTTAAATGCCTGAATGCTTCTCTACGTGTTCTGTCTTCACAATTATAGGAAGATTCACGTCACTTGTTGCGTACCTCCCAACTTGGCATAAGTCTCGTCTCTACATTGATCTCTATAATAAATTCCTTAAAACTGCCAACCTTTACTACACCACAAGATGGCAGTATTGCTTTTCAAATTAAAAATTACTTTCTTTAATTTTACTATTTTGAATTAATAGACAGAGATCATAGGTCAATATTCTTAGCGAGTTTGAACAAAAGAACCCTCATAATCTCTTCAGACAGTATGTCTGTCATGTCAAATTAATATTTAGAGCCCTCTTTCTCTACTAGCCTGCTTATTCAGGGTTTTCTGAGCTACTCTTATCAGTTAGACATTCCTGTTTCATTAATCGGTAGAGAATACTTCTACTCTTCAGTTAAAACAGCTTAATTCTATTCTTCAGTAACTACTGTTATAATATAATATTTCTTAATATTATTTTCTGTGCTACTATTATAGAATATATTGATTTTATATGTATATATACACTTGTATATATTTGTGCATAGCTATATATATTGTTGCATATATTTTAACTTAAATGTTTATACCAGAAAAGAAAAATATCTTTTAATTCAAAGAAAACAGACCAATAAATTGTCTCTGACTAGCACTTAGGCTCGGCATATATCATATAAAGACATTTTATATCGTCTATAGCATCATAGTCTAGCAATTAGACATACATAACTCTTCTAGTTCACTTTAATAGGTTTTACCCTCAAATGAACTTACCAGAAAAAAAAATCTGAGTTCATTCTAAAACTAGGTTAAAGTTGAGAAAGACTTTACATATAAAAGTAAAAATATACGATTAAACATGATGGCTACAGGCATTCATTTTGTATGTCTCTGAAAATACCTGACAGATATGTTTGGATAACTTCAGGTGAATCCAACGATCCCTTAATTATTGACACCTGAAATAAATAGAACAAAACCCAATTGCGCAATATCGTAGGTATAAACATTTGGTTATATAATGTGGCAAAGGTTCCACTCACAAAGAAGGAGCCTGTAGGCTCATTGGTATCACATTCAAGCCTCTCTGGGGGGCCTCGCCCATCAACACGATATCGTGGTGTTCCACAAATGAAGATGATCTTGCTTAATGTCAATGTACCTCAATGAAAAAAAATATATAGCGCAATTCTGTGCAGAAAAGCTGATGTGGAGAGTAGCAGATCTACTACTTACTTCTGAGCCTCCCATCAAGAGTGGCTCTGTATGATCTCTTTGGACCCCTTTACAACTTTGGGTGGTCCCGCCCTTGCAATATCTCTGGTCCTCAAGGATGCCAAATATCATGAATCCATCGATGCTAAATGCAATAAAGGAAATTGTGGAAAATTAAGTTAAACATCTGGAGGAGTAAGTGTGACGCAAGTCGTTTTGATCTTGGGGTGCATCAGCATGGATGCACATTTGTAGGGTGCAGGATTCCTAATCAATATTAGCCCATTGCCTTCTTGTGTGCAGAATGTTGGTATGATTGTGATTATCCTAAACAGAGTAATTGACAAAAAACAGTCAGTAATCACGTGATATGTCCTAATGGATTTCGTATACAGAGTCCTCATATGAGTTCAATGGTGCAAAATCGAAGCTGTAGTGACCATCACAGCAGATTTCAAGAAAATAAGTGGCACACTAGGACAAACTTATGTGCAAATACGCATGTTAAACAATCAGTCCACAGATACCGTCTTATTCCTGCAGAATCCTGGAACCAGTCTTTTTTAGGATCAAAATCCTGAATCTCCAATGCAGAGTGTGTGGTAAAGTCCAGGATCGCAACAGGATCACAGCGAAAAGATCAACCCCACAAGGGGGAATACTCTCGACGCGTTTCGTCCTCTAAAATCAAACCACTTTTTGAAGAGCTGTATAAAAATAGAAGCTTACCTCTCTTAAATAGTCCTCTAAATGAGGAGTATCCAGCATATCAGCTGTACACAATTAGAAATTGAAAATTGATGTACCGGAAATAATCGGCATGGAGGACCGAAATATAGATCCCATATATCCCGCAGCCGGAAATTACGTGACGCACAAGCCCACATCCGGTCAAAACTGAAGACCTGAAGCAGGGCAGCGGGTCACCTAACAAAGGAATCGCCATATATATTACTGGCAAACAACAATATATCATTTAAAACAGGCAACAATATAAAATCAAATAAACATCCCACTAAAAAGGACTCAAACAAGCGGGACCAAGGGAGAGAGGAAACTATATGAAGGAAACCAAGTCCAAGTCTACATTTAAACCCGGAAATTTCAAGGTGTCTAAATAGTAAATCCATTTTGTCTCGACCCGTGAAAGTGCCAGGCCGAGATCCCCCTCCCCCGGGACCCAAAGTGACTTTTTCAATCCCTAGCCAAATAAAAGTAGTAAAATTTAAGGCTGGGGTCAGACCAGCGCACTTTTAACGTGCGTTCTGGCGCACATAATTACGGCCGCACTAGCAGCAAATTATGGGCAATGACGGCCAATATACGAAGTACGGTCGCACGAAAGTCCGGCTGCGCAACGCAAGTGGAAAATGAACGCATTTTTTCAGAACGCAGAACCGCTAGTACTGACGTACAGAGTGCGCTGCGTCCGCTAGCGGTGTGTGTGTGTGTGATTTGGAGACGTCAGACCCTGCTCATGTCCGGCCAACATAACGTCCAGACACCCAAAGTTTCCTGGTTTGGATCCGTAAAAAATCACGCACAAAAATGCGCATCGTATGACCGTTTTCGCGTATTCCGTGAAACAATACGTCAATGCGTTCGGACGCAGTTTTTTACGTTCGCTGAGAAAAATGCTTTCGTTTGACCCTAGCCTTAAAGAGGGGCATTTAATGCAATGCCGAGATACAGCATGTTTTGCTGATGACACAAAGATTTGCAACAGGGTTGACGTTCCTGGAGGGATCAGCCAAATGACAAATGATTTAGGTAAACTAAAAAAATGGTGGGAGTTGTGGCAATTGAGTTTTAATGTGGATAAGTGCAAGATAATGCACCTGGGACGTAAAAACCCAAGGGCTGAATATAGAATATTTGATACATCTGAGGGTTGGGATTTAGGGGTTATTATTTCAGAGGATCTAAGGGTAAGTAGTCAATGTAATAGAGCAGCAGGAAATGCTGGCAGAATGCTTGGAAATGCTGGCAGAATGCTTGGTTGTGTGGGGAGAGGTATTAGCAGTAGGAAAAGGGAAGTGCTCATGCCACTGTACAGAGCACTGGTGAGACCTCACTTGGAGTACTGTGTGCAGTACTGGAGACCGTATCTCCAGAAGGATATAGACATCTTAGAGTTCAGAGAAGGGCTACTAAAATGGTGTACGGCTTGAAGGAGAAAAGTTACCAGGAAAGGCTTAATGATCTTAACATGTACAGCTTGGAAAAAAGACGAGACAGAGGAGATATGATAGAAACATTTAAATACGTAAAGGGAATCCACAAGGTAGAGGAAGGGAGTATATTTAAAAGGAAACAAAGTAGCAAAACAAGAGGACATAGTCTTAGATTAGAGGGGCAAAGGTTTAAAAGTAACATCAGGAAGCATTATTTTACTGAGAGGGTGGTGGATACATGGAACAGTCTTCCAGTAGAAGTGGTAGAGGCCAAAACAGTGATTGAATTTAAGCAGGCATGGGATAGGCATAAGGCTATCCTAAACAAAAGATAAATCCAGGTAAAGTATCCATGTAATTGGGCGACTAGATGGGCCGAAAGGTTCTTATCTGCCGACATTTTCTATGTTTCTCACTATGAGTTCTAATATTATAAAAGTGCTCATAAATCCTCTCTCTCAGTCTCCGCTTGGTCTTACCAACATATTGTGCTCCACAACCACACTGTAGAAGATACACCACAATTGTGGTGTTACCATTTATAAAATCACAAATTCTATATTCCCTTTTAGTTTTTGTGCAATTAAAGGTTTCTGGTTTTCGACCTTTTTTTTGCAAAAATATGTTCCTCTAGCCCCCTCCTATATAAAAGATTCTGGTCATCTCATTGCTATGTTAAGGGAGATTCAATGGAAAGATACTTATATTTTGGCTAGTATCGATGTCAACTCATTATATACTATTATTGAACATAGAAAAGGTTTAACAGCAGTGGGGGAAGTGTTAAACCATGATGTATCACTTAAGGTGGAACAAAGGGACTTTTTGTTGGAGGCAAAAATCTATAGTCTCCAACATAACTTTTTTTTTTTTCCCTTTTCAAGGTCATTTTTATTTACAAAAAACTGGTATGGCCATGGGTGCCAGATTTGCCCCGGGTATGCAAACATTTTTGTAGCGTACTGGGAAGAGAGGTTCATCTAGTCGAACAACCCATTTGGGGCAAGTCTGGCACTCTGGCGACGCTATATAGACGACGTATTCATTGTTTGGGATGGGACGCAAGAGGATTTAAGGAAGTTTCTTGACTAGATTAATCAAAATGAATTCAATTTAAAGTTCTCTGAAGATATAGGCGGTCTTTCTCTAAACTTTCTAGACCTACATATCTTCATTAAGAATGGTCATTTCTGTACAAAAACTCGTAAATGGCTTATTATGTTATGCAAAGTAGGGATTTGTCTCAAAAGTTTCTGGAAAAAACTATCCCCAAGAACTAGTGGATAATAGTAGAACAGCTGTTCAGGAAATAAATAGAGAGTCTCTCCTTACAAGAAAAACAGGAAATGATACTCAAGATAGGTCAAAATGGGACTTTGCTTTTCTGACTCCGTTTAATGGAAGATCTAGGGAAATTGGAAGGGCCCTGAAGAGGTGTTGGCCGATTCTGAAACCTGATCAAATTCTGAGTACAGTTTTACCAGATTTTCCAAGATTCATTTTAAAAAAGGCTAATTCAGTTAAAAGTATCCAAGTGCTTTAACTCAAATCAAGGTCTGCGAGACTAAGAATTTCCTAGGAAAAAAACCCCAGGTTTTTTTTTTTTTGAAATTCAAAGTTTTTTATTTTTTTTATAATAAAATAAGACCGTGGGATACAGAAAGGAAACAACAGGATAAATAAATCCTTTCTAGATACATATAAGGGGAGCAATACAGACTTACGAATACAAACAAACACAAGCCACCTATTCGTAGTTGGAAAGTAGCGCATTGGAGGAAAAATAGTAAAATTAAACTAAGCTCCCAATATTACCGGGTGGTACAATAACCAAAGCAGTTCAGGAACCCCTCTGGTCGGGAGGACCTGTGTCTGTGGTACACTCCGCGGCTAGCATAGAGTCTCAGAGGGTCCAGTGGTCTTTTTCCGGCTGTGGAAAATCATATATATATCTAGCCATCTGCTCATAATCTCTTATGTTATTCACCATATCCCGCACATCTCGGATTGTGGGATCCTGCGTTTGTTTCCATCTTCGTGCTATCAACAACATGGTGCTAGATGTTATTATGCAAAAAAGTCTTTGTAATTTGCCCATCCGAACCAGCGAGAAACCCAATAGGAAATCCGCCGGAGCAAACGGCAGCACTAATCCCGTTGCTTTTTCCACTAGACCTGAAACTCGCCGCCATAGTGGCTCTAATGTAACGCAATCCCACCAAACCTGAGTCATGGTACCCTTTAGTAACGAGCAGCGCCAGCATAGCGATGAGACAGATTTATTCATATGACATTCTCTCGCCGGTACCAAGTACCAGCGGTACAATACTTTACGTCTCACCTCCATCAGAGAAGCACACCGATACGCTCCCCTGTCCAATTCGAACGCCCTCGACCAGGCCTGAGAGGATATCCGGATGCCCAGCTCCCCCTCCCAAGCCGCTTGGAAAGACCATACATGATCCGGAGAGGAAACATTGAGCGCTTCATAGCATATAGAAAGGAGTTGTACTTTTGTGCATGGTTTCACCACGAAGCTCGCAAATGGTGACAAGGGGGCCTGAGGCAGGGTAGGCGGCAGGCACGTGCCCGGTCGATGTATTACAGACGCTATTTGGTAATAAGAAAGCCTCCAGGCCTCCGATAACTGATAACATTGCTTTAGCATTTCGAAAGTCATCATGTTGCCTCCCGATATCAGTTGGTGGAGATGTGCAATCCCCTGGAGGTCCACCTAGCGCAGTCAAAGTCTGCGATCCAATGTGTTAATACCTCCATGGGGGTTGCCAGTGAGAGGGAGGTAGTATTTAAAAGGAGGGCGCGACTCAAATCCCACATATGCATATACCATCTAGTAAGCGGCAATAACTCTGGCAAAGGAGGTCTCTGGCAGCGCGTGAGCCAAATTACAGTTGTTATTAGATGTTTCGCAAAAGACTGTTCTATAACTGTCCATTGTGGAGGGCACGGAAAGTGGAAGTACTCTGCCAAGGATGCTAGTACCGCAGCTCTGTGATATCCTTTGGATATTAGGCATAGCTAGTCCGCCTCCCCGCACGGGGAGATTGAGCAGCTTGGTGGGAACCCTAGGTCTTTTACCGTTCCATACATAGGAATTCAAAAGAGACTGAACCTCTTCAACATAAGGCTTAGGCAAGCGGATCGGAATGGTTCGAAAGTAATATAATAATTTGGGTAAAAGTGACATTTTAATAGCAGCCATTCTGCCCATCCACGATAAGGATGTCCTTTTCCACTGAAACAAAAGCTGCCTTACATGAGATAAAAAGGGTTTGTAATTGAGGTCGAATAGTTGGTCAGGAGATTTAGAGATTTTTACCCCTAGATATTGCAGATAATCCTCTCTCCAAACTGAAAGTGCTGTGCTAATGATTCCCGATTACTGCTAGGGACATTGATAGTTAACGCCTGAGACTTAGGTAGATTTATTTTATGGTATGAGACCTCGCTATATTCCTTCAGGATATCTCTAAGCCGTGGTAAAGAGTCTATAGGTCTATAGGTTCCGTAAGAGTCAACAAAATGTCGTCTGCAAAAAGCCCTATTTTATATGTGGTTGGGCCAATCATAATCCCCACCACCCCGTCATGCTGTCGTATTCGCTGTGCCAGTGGTTCGATCACCAAAGCGTACAATAATGGGGACAGGGGACACCCCTGTCTGGTCCCATTGCAGATTCTAATCTGATCCGATAAAAAACCCGCCGTCATAACCGACGCCGTCGGGGAAGCATAAAGCGCAAAAATACTTTGCAGCACCGAGACCGGAAAGCCAAACTTCAGCAACACTTTACGCAAAAACATCCAGTCTACTCTGTCAAACGCTTTTTCAGCGTCTAGCGCCAACAGTACACTCGGGAGGCGGTGAGTCTGAATCACTTGAATTAAATCAGTTTTTTAGTATTATGAGGCCCCCTGCCTCCCCCTTATAAACCCCACCTGGTCTGAACAAATCAGCTTGGGTAATAAATCCGCCACCCTATTCGCTAGAATTTTGGCATAGATTTTTACATCGACATTTAATAAAGAGATTGGCCTGAAGTTTGGACATAAAGTAGGGGATTTACCGGGCTTAGGGAGAGGGACGATAGTAGTGCGTAGCATTTCCTCAGGAAGCCTACCCTCCTTAGCAGCAGAGGTGAAAAGCGAGAGGAGGTGGGGAGTCAATAGAGTAGAAAATTTCTTATAGTATATGTCCGTGAACCCATCTGGGCCTGGGGATTTATGGGATGGAAGAGATTTAATAGTTGTTGCTATCTCCAGTTCCATAATGGAGGACGACAAGCCGTCCCTCTGAGTAGGGGTTAGGGAAGGAAGATGAAGATCAGATAAATACCGATCCACACGTTCCTCACTAGGGGAGGGAAGGAGTGGGTCGGATTGTAGATTATACAGGTCCCCATAGTAGGGGGCTAGGGCGTTCCCTATCTCCAATGGTTTATACACCGTCCTCCTGCCAGAATCAATCACTAGGTGGGAAATTCTAGGAGTCGCGACCATGGGCCTAAGATAGCGGGCCAAGAGCCGTCCTGGACGATCCCTAAACGCGTAGTAGCGTGCCTTTAGTCTACGCTGAGAGTAGAGAAGGGCCTTCTAATTCCAGTCTGACAGGCGCGCCTGCGCTTCCGAAAGTGTTTTCAGGTGAGCCGGAGTAGGGTCTGAACTATTCGCTTGCGCAGCTAAATGAATTTGAGACGATATTGAGAGTCTATCAGCCTGACGGGATTTGTTCAAACGAGAAGCCCATTTAAGACACACGCCTCGCAGGACAGCCTTATGCGCTTGCCAGAGTGTTTCAGGTGTGATCCCTGGAGTGTTATTTAGCGTAAAGTATTCCTTCAAAGTCTGTTCTATTTCAGCCAGAGCCCCCGGATCAGACAAAATGGAGTCATTAAAGCGCCACAAAGACTTCCCGTCTCCCCCCCCCACACTTTCCTTAACTGTCAAAAGGATCGGCGCATGATCCGACCACGTGATGTCCAAAATCTCACATTGCAGGACCTTCAGTAGGGAGGAGCCTCGTAACAAAAAATAATCCAACCTGCTATACATATTGTGTACCTTAGAATGGAACGTGAATTCCAAGTCGCCCGGGTGCCATAAGCGCCATACATCATATAAACCTTGAGAGGAAAACGGGTCACTCAACTTCTGTCCCTGTCTAATACTACGCTTGGTCGGGATAGGGATCTTGGGGGATCGGATATCTCTCAGAGGATCGATACTGTAATTAATATCTCCACATATCAGAAATAGACCAGTCGCTACAAGGGACACCCTGTTTAAAACTCCAGAGATAAAAGAAAGTTGTTCAGTGTTAGGCGAGTATACATTAACCAGCGTATAAGTTATGTGGTTCAGCGAACAGATCAGAATGAGATAACGACCCTGCGGATCTGAAATCTTTCTATGCAATTGGAATACTACATTAGATCTAATTAAAATCGACACCCCTCTCGCTCTGGTAGGGCCCGTAGCGTGATATTGCGTATTCTCAGCAGAGGGTGAGCAAAGCGTTTAAAGTGGGTTTCCTGGAGTCAAACCACATCCGCCTTCAGCCTCTGCACCTCCGCCGCCAGAGAATGACGTTTGACAGGGGCATTCAGCCCCTTAACATTGTATGAGAGCATCTTCAACATTGCGCTTAGTAACGATTTGTGGAAAGTAGACATTTTTACACAATCTCAGGGAACGAGTAGGTGGCAATACAAAAAAACACACACACCAGGAATACACCTGGGAACTATGTACATCCGTAAACATAAACATCTCCTGCGAAAAGCCCCAAAGTGTGGGGGACCTTCTCTAACACCTCTCGGGAGGAGGGAGAGGGGGGAACCTTTAGGTCTGCGGAGGGGAAAAAACACGCAGAAAAAAGAGAGAAAAAAAATGGGAGAGCCAAGCGGACCCATCTTCAGGGAACACCTGTCCAGAGAACTTAACCCTCATAACGGAGAACCCAGTTACCCGTTCTCCAGGCGGGCAGGCCATCGTCTCCCAGACTAGCAAACAGCGGCATGTTCGAGCCTTAAAGCCCTCTGAAAAAACCCGGAAGGGAAATCACTGTCCCTCCAGCCCGTCATGTAGGATCTCCTCTTGCTTCCTCACATGGGGGGGCCGCCTTCTCCTGGCTCTTTGTGTACAACTGTCGGATAGGCATAGTGCTGACCTCATTTTTTACACCACTCCGGATCCATGAGTTGAGCCACGGGGTTGAGAAGATGGAGGAGAAGAAGAACCAAGTTGTTCCATGTCCCATACTTTAAGGAGCCGTTTCCCGGCCTCCACCGATGTGATTACGTGGAAAGTTCCATTCCTGGCCACCAACAGCTTGACCGGAAAGCCCCATCTGTATGACACGCCATTCGCACGCAGAGCCTCTGTAACTTGGCGAAAGTTCCTTCTCCGGTTTTGTAATGTAGCCTTGGATAGGTCAGGGAAGATTAGAAATATGGTCATACTCCGGTTTAAGAGCGTCAGGAGACCGCTGAAAGCGCGATGACGTCTCCTACTCGGCAAAAGTCGGCAGAAGCGGGAAATATGATTCCCGCTCTGCTGACTGACAGCTGGGAGGGCGGAGAAAAGTTCTCCGCCTCTCTCAGCTGTTTTCAGCATTTACAGCTGAACCGCTGAGCGGAGGGAGGGGGGACAGAGGGCGGCATACTTCGGGCATCATGACATTGACCACCTAAAATAGCTTAGGTGGTCATGTTGCCTAGAGTGTCCCTTTAAGGTCGGCCCTGGTAAGGTGCCACTGCTCCTTCTGGCAGAGAGACATAATTCCTTTTGTTGGAGGTGACGACGACAGGTCCAGCAGGTGTTTCGGTACAGCACAAGTAGTCCTTAGAAATACCTGGAGTACTAAATTATCTTACAGCTTAGGCTGGTGTCAGACCATCGCATTTTGTACGGACTGTGCGTCTGTGCACAACGGACGTACTTTCTGACGAAAGACGCAGTAGTGGCCATACAGTCCGTTTTTGTGACTGACGTTATTTTTGACTGAAATAAAATTAAAATGAAAAAACATTTTTGTCAAGCTTTATGGTTTTTACACAATTTTTCCTGCTTGAAAGGAAATTCAAACATCAACACTGGAAAGAATAACTGGATTCCACTCTTCATTCACTTGCATTTAAGTTTTATTTCAGTAAATTGGGTAGTAAATATAGTAGCTGTAGATTGATTAGGTGAATAGTTAAATAGTGATTAGATGAATTAAAGTGATGCATAGATGAATTAGGTAAATAGCTGAGTAGGTGAATAAAAAGTGATGAACCTTAAACAGAAAGAAATACAGAAATTGTATAAATACATTGCACATAAAGCTTGTTAATCATCACTTCTGTGCCAGTTTCATATACATTCACTAGCACACACTTCTAGAATATCATTACTGCCAAAATATATTTTAACTTAAAGAAACGGACATGAAATGAGCTAATATAAAGAACTGCATGTGGAATCTCCTCACACTGAGCATGAAATAGATCTAAAAGTGAACTGACTGCAATTATCACTAAACTGGCTCAATTCCTTTCATGTATTTCCTGTATTTGACCAATCCTTTTGCTCACCGGCTGCCACTCCAGGATCTGAAGAGGTTTGTAAATCTATGTGCACTTTATGTCCAGGTTGCCTGCCTCATGGCATGGCATGGAGCTCTCAGATGGCACCTCCCTTCCTCCACAGATTTCCTCTCTGAGGCTGCTGGGAAGCCTGACCTCTGGCTGACCCTAAATGGAGCTGAATTGCATACAGGGACTAGTAGTTCTCACAGACTTTTGCAGATTTCAATTCCCTAAACTGAATTACAGCCATTTTATTATCCCACTTGCTTGTACATTAGCGGACTATTCTGTACCTCTTCAGTTTGACTTGACACCTCCCACTCAATTCCCGTGGATACAAATGGAAATTGCAGTGTTTAGAAGGCAAACCTTTCGATTTCTGGTTGTAGAACAACTAAGATGCTTCAGTGAAGTTCACTTGTTTTCGCCTCCATTGGAAGAAGGACCACCAGACGCCTGACATCTCTGAAGTACAGTACTAAGAATTTTCTCCTGGTGCCCTTTAGTCTCTGGATGGTTTGACTTTTCATTTAATGGTCTTATAATAGGAATTGGATAGCTTGGATAAGTTTGGATGTTGACATCTCTCACACCACCCTTGCTCTCTGGGTTGACACTGATTACTTGCTGACATTTCTTTGCTTTGGTCTTTCTGCATTGAATACAGTTGTCTACGACCTTTTGCCCCTGATGACCCAAGCTTTCCTCCACATCCTAAGCAGAGTTTCGGCCAATCCTCCGTGACTTTCTCGGAGATTCTCGGGCTAGCAGAGTAGAAACTCAGGCATTGGACGGAAGAACTGGGACACTAACCTGGTCTTCCTTGAAGGCTTGTGCTCTTCCACCACAAAGTAGTAACCCAGAGTCCAGATCTTTATAAATCACCAACCTGTTTCTGGTAGTGTTTGGAAGGGTGATGTCTTCTTGTGTAACAAGAGAAATATCTCGCAGAGCATCTTCTCTTTCTCTAACTGATATGGTTCAGTTGAAGATACTGCCTCCCACTTTGGGTTGTTTAGGGTCCAGTTGCGGCTGAGGAACCTTTTTGCTGCTCTCCATACCCAGGCTATTGTTTTGATTAGTCTAGTTAGATCACTGAATCGCTTTGAGTCACACAAGCTTCGAACAGCTGACCCTGCAGGAGGTCTCCTGCATCCTACTTGGGCTTGAAGGGGATTCTCCTCTTCCTCCACTTCCTCAGATGGATTCTGCGGCCTCGCTTTGGATCTCGTGAGCAGAGCTGTAAATGCCTTCCTTTTAAGTTTACTGCTACTTTCTCTGGTGTTAGCTGCAACATACTTAGCTGACATGATTGGCCATTCATTCTCAGGCAGGATCAGGAACTTTGGGCCACCTTGCCAATCTGAATGTTCATCAAGATCTTGAGGGCTAGCTCCCCTGGTGATCACATCGGCAATGTTCTGAGATCCTGGTACCCACCACCATTCTTGCGCCTTGGTAATTCCTTGGATTTCTCCAATTCTGTTTGCGAAGAATGTTTTATAACCGTAGCTTTCTCTTTGTATAGCACCAAGGACTGTTTGGCTATCAACTAAGTGGTACCATCTTCTAGCTCGAATTCGACCATGCTGTTCAAAATATCTTCGAAGCCGTGAGGCAAACACAGCCCCACACATTTCTGCTTTGACAGCGTCTCCTTTGTGGTCTAAGGGAGTTAGTTTGGCTTTGGACTCCACTAGTTTAGTGATGGGGCCCTGGTTGGAGTTCCATCGAAGGTACATTACTGCCCTTTAATCATTACACTGAATGAGTCGGTGTGATTGTACGTTATGGTTTAACCATTGCACTGTGAATGACGCGGTATGATTGTACGTTATGGCTTAACCTCCCTGGCGGTCTAATTTTTAAAAAATTTCGTGTCTAAAAGCGTCTCGCTTGTTTTTTAAAGGAAACGTGTTTTTGTACATCGTTAGCCTGTAATAATTAGGAATCACGCACTGAAATCCATGAAATCAAGAGTCCTTACTGGTAAAATCCTTTGTAAATAAATAAATTTAAAAAAAAATAGTAAATACACGGAGTCCGATAAAGTTCGAAACACGACATAATAATTTATTATCCCGAAAATAATTATCCAAAATAATGCTAATAAATTATATTCAATAAAATACAACAAAAAACACTGAAATCTGTCTGAAAACAAGGGTAAGAGGACGTTTGGTCTATTTCTTATCCTGTACTGCCACCTAGTGGCCATTCATAAACTTTGCACTTTGTATTCTACAGTGTAAAATTATATTTTTCTAAGTGTTCTGCTGGTCGCGCCCACCCTGCATCGTGTGACTCGCAGGGAGCCTTCCAGGAAACGGCTTGCCGCGATCACACTGCGGGGGACAGCGAGGGAGCCAGGAGGAGGGGAGTATGCATCCAGCCCGAGTGTGGCTCGGAGTTACCGTTCACGGTAGTGAAATTTAACCCCGAGTCACACTTGGGAATACCGCCAGGGAGGTTTAATCATTACACTGTGAATGAGTCGGTGTGATTGTACGTTAGGGTTTAATCATTACACTATGAATGAGTCGGTGTGATTGTAATGATTAAACCATAACGTACAATCACACGACTCATTCACAGTGTAATGATTAAACCATAACGTACACTGTGAATGAGTCGTGTGATTGTACGTTATGGTTTAATCATTACACTATGAATGAGTCGGTGTGATTGTACGTTATGGTTTAATCATTACACGGAGTCGTGTGATTGTACGTTATGGTTTAATCATTACACTGTGAATGAGTCGTGTGATTGTACGTTATGGTTTATTTATTACACTGAATGAGTCGGTATGATTGTATGTTATGGTTTATTTATTACACTGAATGAGTCGGTATGATTGTATGTTATGGTTTATTTATTACACTGTGAATGAGTCGTGTGATTGTACGTTATGGTTTAATCATTACACTATGAATGAGTCGGTGTGATTGTACATTATGGTTTAATCATTACAATGAGTCGGTGTGATTGTACGTTATGGTTTAATCATTACACTGTGAATGAGTCGGTGTGATTGTATGTTATGGTTTATTCATTACACTGTGAATGAGTCAGTGTGATTGTACATTATGGTTTAATCATTACAATGAGTCGGTGTGATTGTACGTTATGGTTTAATCATTACACTACGAATGAGTCGGTGTGATTGTACGTTATGGTTTAATCATTACACTACGAATGAGTCGGTGTGATTGTACATTATGGTTTAATCATTACAATGAGTCGGTGTGATTGTACGTTATGGTTTAATCATTACACTGAATGAGTCGGTATGATTGTACGTTATGGTTTAATCATTACACTGAATGAGTCGGTATGATTGTACGTTATGGTTTAATCATTACACTATGAATGAGTCGGTGTGATTGTACGTTATGGTTTAATCATTACACGGAGTCGTGTGATTGTACGTTATGGTTTAATCATTACACTGTGAATGAGTCGTGTGATTGTACGTTATGGTTTATTTATTACACTGAATGAGTCGGTATGATTGTATGTTATGGTTTATTTATTACACTGTGAATGAGTCGTGTGATTGTACGTTATGGTTTAATCATTACACTGTGAATGAGTCGTGTGATTGTACGTTATGGTTTAATCATTACACTACGAATGAGTCGGTGTGATTGTACATTATGGTTTAATCATTACACTACGAATGAGTCGGTGTGATTGTACGTTATGGTTTAATCATTACACTACGAATGAGTCGGTGTGATTGTACATTATGGTTTAATCATTACACTGAATGAGTCGGTATGATTGTACGTTATGGTTTATTCATTACACTGTGAATGAGTCGGTATGATTGTACGTTATGGTTTATTTATTACACTGTGAATGAGTCGTGTGATTGTACGTTATGGTTTAATCATTACACTGAGTCGGTGTGATTGTACGTTATGGTTTAATCATTACACTACGAATGAGTCGGTGTGATTGTACGTTATGGTTTAATCATTACACTACGAATGAGTCGGTGTGATTGTACATTATGGTTTAATCATTACAATGAGTCGGTGTGATTGTACGTTATGGTTTAATCATTACACTGTGAATGAGTCAGTGTGATTGTATGTTATGGTTTAATCATTACACTGTGAATGAGTCGTGTGATTGTACGTTATGGTTTATTCATTACACTGTGAATGAGTCGGTATGATTGTACGTTATGGTTTATTCATTACACTATGAATGAGTCGGGTGTATTGTACGTTATGGTTTATTCATTACAACTGAGTCAGTGTGGATTGTATGTTATGGTTTAATCATTACACTGTGAATGAGTCGTTGTGATTGTACGTTATGGTTTAATCATTACACTGTGAATGAGTCGGTATGATTGTACGTTATGGTTTATTCATTACACTATGAATGAGTCGGTGTGATTGTACGTTATGGTTTATTCATTACACTGAGTCAGTGTGATTGTATGTTATGGTTTAATCATTACACTGTGAATGAGTCGGTATGATTGTACGTTATGGTTTAATCATTACACTGTGAATGAGTCAGTGTGATTGTACGTTATGGTTTAATCATTACACTGAGTCGGTGTGATTGTACGTTATGGTTTAATCATTACACTACGAATGAGTCGGTGTGATTGTACGTTATGGTTTAATCATTACACTGTGAATGAGTCGTGTGATTGTACGTTATGTTTAATCATTACACTGTGAATGAGTCGGTGTGATTGTACGTTATGGTTTAATCATTACACTGTGAATGAGTCGGTGTGATTGTACGTTATGGTTTAATCATTACACTGTGAATGAGTCGTTGTGATTGTACGTTATGGTTTAATCATTACACTGTGAATGAGTCGGTATGATTGTACGTTATGGTTTAATCATTACACTGTGAATGAGTCGGTGTGATTGTACGTTATGGTTTAATCATTACACTGTGAATGAGTCGGTGTGATTGTACGTTATGGTTAATCATTACACTGTGAATGAGTCGTGTGATTGTACGTTATGGTTTAATCATTACAATGAGTAGTCGGTGTGATTGTACGTTATGGTTAATCATGGAACTGTGAATGAGTCGGTGTGATTGTACGTTATGGTTTAATCATTACACTGTGAATGAGTCGGTGTGATTGTACGTTATGGTTTAATCATTACACTGTGAATGAGTCGGTGTGATTGTACGTTATGGTTTAATCATTACACTGTGAATGAGTCGGTGTGATTGTACGTTATGGTTTAATCATTACACTGTGAATGAGTCGGTGTGATTGTACGTTATGGTTTAATCATTACACTGTGAATGAGTCGGTGTGATTGTACGTTATGGTTTAATCATTACACTGAATGAGTCGGTGTGATTGTACGTTATGGTTTAATCATTACACTGTGAATGAGTCGGTATGATTGTACGTTATGGTTTAATCATTACACTGTGAATGAGTCGGTGTGATTGTACGTTATGGTTTAATCATTACACTGAATGAGTCGGTGTGATTGTACGTTATGGTTTAATCATTACACTGTGAATGAGTCGGTGTGATTGTACGTTATGGTTTATTCATTACACTGTGAATGAGTCGGTATGATTGTACGTTATGGTTTAATCATTACACTGTGAATGAGTCGGTGTGATTGTACGTTATGGTTTAATCATTACACTGAGTCGGTATGATTGTACGTTATGGTTTAATCATTACACTGTGAATGAGTTGGTGTGATTGTACGTTATGGTTTATTTATTACACTATGAATGAGTCGGTGTGATTGTACGTTATGGTTTATTTATTACACTATGAATGAGTCGGTGTGATTGTACGTTATGGTTTAACCATTACACTGTGAATGAGTCGGTATGATTGTACGTTATGGTTTAATCATTACACTGTGAATGAGTCGTGTGATTGTGGCATTTTCCTAAGTATGTAGGGAAGTTAGAATTTTAATAAAGGACTCTTTTCTTGCATTTATTCAAATGGCTGCAAAGATTTAACAAATAATGGTAAAAACCATAGTAAACCATAAAGAAGTTTCATGCCCTCCACTTAGACACTCCCGTATCCATCAGTCAATCCCTGCACCGCTCCTATCCATACATATATGGATATATTTCTCTTTTCTTGAAACTGCTAAAAGTCCAAAAAACGGGAACTTAGAAAAAACCTATACGAATTCCAGAAATACATGGTCCATTTAGGCGATGGCCCATTCCAGAGCGGACATTCGAATTCAGGAAGCTGGAGAGAAATCTGAAACACGAAACGTCCACCTGCAGCAACCTCCCAGGAGAAGAGGCACGACAAGTATGACAGAAAGCATTAAAATAGATACACAGATTCCCCAAAAGGGAGGGAGGGGCAGGCAATACTCGCCTCAGAGTCCTTTATTAAAATTCATATGTCTCTACATAGGATAATTCCACAATTTTAATATACGGACTCGAGGCTCCTGTTGCGTGTTCAAAGCTGATCCACAAGCGGTGCAGACCAATGAACAATCGCTTTGAAATAGAAAGTCTTAAATGTAGAGTTAATAGATCTATCTGTAGTGCGGAACAAATTTTCCAATCTACAACTGGCCACCACGGTCGAGGAAGCCATCGCATTACGCACAGAATGCGCCCCAAACACAAACCTCCACATCAGCAAGGGCCAGCAACCACTTGAGCCAATGTGGTCAAACCCACAGCCAGATGAGGGGCACAGAACGATATAAATAACTGTGAACTAGGCGAAGAATGTAGGGGAAGAGCATGAGGCTCACACTCTCCTAACCAGAGAACGGGACACAAATCTGGACACAACGGGAAAGCCGGGTAGAACACTGACAAAATGGACATCTTAGATTCGACCTGTCTCAATGCACTAACACCCTAAGGTACAAAAGAACAGACCTGGAAGTCTAGAGCCCTGACATCCCCAACTCTCTTACATGAAATTAAACACCACGCCAAAAGTTTGGCAGAGGGCTCACACAACGACAAAGATCCATTTGGCGGCCAATCCTATAGAAAGACATTGCTGGCGAAATCCATAGAGGGTAAGGGAGCAAGCTCTGTTGTACCTTTGCGTCTTAACTCTGCCATTACCCTGCCCACCAACTGCATGCCCTCCACCGCCAAAGGGATGGGTGGAGGACGATGTGTCTGGACGGACATGGAGATGAAATCTATGACAAGCCAGCGAATCCTGGACAGAATCCAAACCTCTGAAGTGAGGAGTCACAGCATTCCGTTGCTTCTAGTGTTCTCTTTGAGGGAACAACTGTTTTTTTGCTTCTAGACTTCTCCTCCTCCTCCTCTTTCTGACACTTCTGTTTCTCTTGTTTTCAGATCCTTTCTATCGGACCTCTGGATTTTCCTCTTTGAATGGAGCCTTTGGTGGATTGGGCAGCCCCCCATACAGTGAGTGACTGATGGCTGGGATAACCCTGATAGTTGGGGTCCATTTATGGGGCTTGTAGCCTTTTTGGACAACTATGAGATTTTTGTGGTGTTCATACATGTGGAGCCATAGTACCAAAAGGCCCCTTTGCTCCAAAAAGCTACTTTAAAATAAAAACGTGTATATTTCATTTAACTTTTTTCTCATTTGCAGACGCCTCCGCCATGTTTAACCAGAAGGAATCCCCCACAATGCACAGCTTTTCTAATCCTCATGACCCCTGGACTCGTTTGCATCGTACTCCTCCAACCTTCCCTACTGCTTCTCCTCAGGCTTGTCCCAGGATAGGAGACGTGGATCCACATGCCAGCATTCTCATTAAGGATGAAAAGGACCGGTAAGATGGTGGAATATAAGGGCTGCTCCTGCATTGTCACAAATGTGCAAATAATCATGTTTTTCTTGCAGGAGTTTCCTATTTACACGCCTTGGGACAAGTTCCTCATCCATCACCCCACTGCAGCGTCTCCCAGGGGGTGATGAGCGTGGTCCGAGCCGCAACATCTCCCCATATGTTGGGATAAGGCCCTGCAGCAGCTCTGAAACAAAGCCTCATATGACCCCTGACCATCCTGCAAAGGTGAAGGAGGAACCTGAGGTCCTGACTTTTGAAGTGGGCCATTCCAGTCACCCAGGATTACATTTGCCCCACTTGTCACCTGCTCTGGAGAGATTTCGAGGGGCTTTCATCAGAGAGCAGTTCCCCCATGCCTTGGAAACATGGAGAGATATATACCGCAGAGGAGATCCCTCTACTGGACGCTTCCCACAAGCACTTCCACATCCACTGTATGAACAAAGGGAGGAGAGGGCTCATATCCTGCGTGAGGACTTTGAGCGTGTCCGCATTTATGGACTGCCTACTCATGTCACTGCAACGCCAACCATGCTGGGGCCCCTGTATTCCCACCCCAGTGCTGGTCTACTGCAAAAAACCCCCCCTGTCAACCTTCTGAGTGCACCGCCACCCCTCGTCTCCTCGTCTCGGCCTGGATCCCCACACCGCAGGGATTTTTACAAGGAGAGAGACTCCAGATAGAATTGCTACAAGGAGGTGACTTGTACATACGTATATATTACACCCTCAAGCCCCGGCCCTTGGATTTTGTACATTTTTATGGTATAATAGGATTTTAGACACTTTGTTCTCTCCCTGATTCCCTTCAGGTTTTACTGTGGAAGACTCTGAGCATTTCCATCATTAAATCTTTCCCTGATACCAACCACTGCCTTGTGTATGAGCGTCCTCAGGTGCGCAAACACGGATCCGGTGCCTTTTGGGAAGAAGCCGAGGCCTCTGGCAATTTGTGTCCCTCCCTGATCCAAGTGGGGGATGGCAACCTACGCGAGAGACCAACACCTATTGGGAGAAGAAAAGGAGGCGGGTGTATTTGGGGATAGAGGGTAGGGAGCATCGGTACATTGGATCCAGGTATCCAGGGGGTACTTTGGGTTAGATGGAGTAAGGCGAGTATTGGGGGAGGTAGGTTCGATACAGCATAGGGTAAGGGCGTAGAACCGCCGGGAACCAGAAAGAAATCTGTTTAGCAAGGCCTAAAATCCCCCTCATGCAAAGTGATATCCAACACATTGGCACCTGAACAACCAAACTCCAGGAGAACAACACCACAAACTGTTGGCATCCTAAATGTACATGAAGTATAAATACAAACACCCCTCCACATTAACTCCACCATATTGATATTACTCGATGCCCGGGAGGGGGGGTGGGGAGTCGTTTCCTCAAACAGGGCCATTTCACACAATCTTCACATTTCCAAAGTAATAAAGGGGCGACGCTCTGCCCGGGAAATCCGCAAATCCTGGTCAACGCGGTGACGACGGCCAAACCTACATAGCAACACATTATTGGTTGGGACGCCGACGGGACCATTGGCCGGGTCTCCTGACTTTCCTAATGTGATTCTCTTGAGGTTTTTCCATAAGAGAATATCTGGATTTTTCAAGAGGTGTGACTGAAACTTATTGAATTTTATTAAAGACTGGTAACCATTCGTGTTTCTCTTTACTTTTCTCCCCGTGGCAGCAAACGACTGTGTAAAACGGTAACACGTTAAAGCCCCCCCCCCCCCCGTCTTCCTCTGGCGTCCTTCTGCTGAATGTGACGGACTGAAGGAAGACGACGAACTGCAACTCTGAACCCATCGACCCACAGGGAACCAAACGCAGGACCTTCCGCTTGTTCAGGAGGAAAAGATTAACACAAAAGCCACCATGGAGAAATAAAAATGGCCCTAATATGTGAAGCACAGCGACGATACAGAAACAACTGAAAGAGACGCACAATCCCTGAATAGGCTTCACGTTTACTGATAAATGCACAAAACCAACCAACACGGGAGGGACGTCGAGGCGGGAGATGCTCTCTGAATCGTCACTGAAATTCTACCTTTCCGTCATCTCTCCAGAGAAAGCGGCCGTTTTAAGGCAGGACTCAAAGCTGATCGAGAACACGGCCCGTCCAATCGGAAAAGGGGCTTAACCTGTTATTGCCCAAGGATTTTTTCTATTTCTCCTTGGTGAAAATTTTGGATTATTCCAGCCTTGGTGTTAGAATAATTTTAGCCTCCCTGGCGCTGATCCTGAGTGTGTCTCGGGGTTAAATTTCACCGCTGAGAGCGGTAACCCCCGAGACACACTCGGGCTGTATACATCACCTCTCCCTGCGCTCCCTCGATGATCTCTGCAGTCTCTTCCGGCAATAGCGGCGTTTTACTTCCTGGATTCCTTCTCAAGAGGAAGGAACCAGGAAGTAATGAGGTTGCGGTCGCCAAAGGAGACAGCTGTGGACTTCAAGGGAGCGCAGGGAGAGGTGATGTATCCAGCGGCATCCCGAGCGTTGCTCAGGGTTACCACTTGTAACATAGGAATTTAATCCCGAGCCACACTCGGGATACCGCGGGAACCAACAAAAATATTGACCGCTTTTAGACCTGAAATTTCAAAATAAATAGACCGCCAGGAAGGTTAATAAAGATCTAAAAAAGTGTTTGGCGCCACCAGGTGGTGGGAACATTGTAACAGATCTCTGTACCCGGACAGGGTCACATCTGCCAAATGCTGCTTCCTCGCTGGACACCCAGTTTCTCCTCGTGACTCTCACACCTTTCTCTTGTACCTTAGCCGCAGCTCAAGGCCCGGTGCCTATAGAGAGCCTGACTAGCACCCCTAGGAATAAGCCGAAGCTGTAGACCTGGAGCCTTTCCTTGGCACAGCGGGCAGAAGATACCTGGTACTCCAAAACATGAGTCGTGACTTCAAGCTTGGTCAGAATAGAACTGACTGTTTATTACACAACACAGAGATACACTCAAGCACCAACCTCATTTACATACAATCAAGCAGATAACTGCACAAATCAGATTAACTACCCAGGACCTTCAAACAATGGAGAATGTGGGAAGAGAAAGCACGTAAACAAAAGGAATCTCTTACTGAGAGAATTTACACAATAGCAGGTACTAATACAGAGATCTACACTATACAGGGAATAACACACAGACATCAGAAATCTTTAGTTAACTGGCATATATATAAAACGGGGAAAATCACATTGGGTACTTATAAAAATAAGGGCTAACGAACTTTTAATAACACACAAATAAATAAACACTTGAACGGTTGTACTGCGCTACAGCGTAGTGGCGGCCGTAACAAACATAAAAGGAGAAAACAATACACATGTTTAAACTCCCATGTGGCATCGATCATCCAGTTACAGGCATTTATACAGCACCAGCATATTCTGTAGCGTTCTACAATAGGGGAGCACAAACAGGAGACGTTCATGATGACAGATGGCCCTGCCTGTAGCATAACTGTCCAGGTAATCTAGCACTTTAACCAAGTGCTCAGCCAAGCATCCTGTGAGCTTACCATCTAAGGGACTGCGGTAGGTGAAACAAATGGAAGCCGAGGGAATGTGAAATGGTTAGCAGGGCAGCATGGGAAGAACCAGAAGCCTGGGCTTAGTGAGAGTAATTAGAGAAAGAAGTGGAGACAGCTGGAAAGGAGTCCTTACAATATGGGTGGGGGTTGAGACAGCAGAGAGTAAGACACAGGTCAGTCTGCTTGTGTGCGCTGTGGAGAGAGAATGAGCTTTGGTGAAAATGCTCAGTGTTAACCATTTACAACATACGAGGAGGGAGAAACCGATCATCCAGTCTGGTGGTAAATGCCCCAAGCGTCCACCAAATAACCGTTCAAAAGCAGTCTTCAGATAGACGTGTGGAACCAAGAGCCTTTCGTTGGGATCTTCCACTGTAAATAATTTCCATAGAGAACCTCCAATAAATAAACCCCATATAGTGCAGGATCGCTTGCATCGGGTCTAAACAGAATTGAATACAGTAAACACTCACGTGGTTTTGAGCCTCATAAGTCCAGGCTCATTACATGTCACAGATGGACCTATAAAAAGGTGCCCCCCCCCCATTCTTTAGCTCCAATGGGTAACGACACAACCTCAATAAAAGCAGAAATTTATAATGCAGGGAAACCTTTACCCTCTATAAAATAAATCAAGTAGCAGAAAGCCTGCTGACATGAACTGGTGTCTTTCCTCAAAGCCGCCCTCTGTATCCAGGAAATAGCCGGCCATGAAAATGGCTAGTAATATAAAAACGCTTTCTAAAAAATTAACGTACCAAAACGCGTTTCGCCATATAATCAGCTTCCCCAGTATATAGCTAATAAAATTGTCCATGGTTTCAATTTCATTTCCTGGTTCCACCTCATGGTGTTCTGCCTCCTTCATGATGGCCGCCTGCTCTGGATGGTACATGTGTGAGTTGTCACATCCAAGATGGCCGACTCGGGTTAACTCACACATGCTCAGAGGGTGTTACTTTCATTTCCTATTCCTCCCGGGGACATGCAGGCTTGCAAATTTTACTGGTTCATCTCCTCCAAGGGGCTTACACGATACTATCCATTAATACATTATAAATCAACCTTCCTGGCAATACATACATGTAATACATACAATACCTTTTTTGTTTTAACAAATCAGTTTATTAAAGAGTTTTCAAAAGGACAGTAACGAAAACATAGGAGCAAACACACACCACTGGTCCGCGAATGGTAATAGGAAAAGCAGAAGAATAGATTCATGACAAATTCAAACACAAAACTCTACAAAGCGCAGATTAATGGGGTACAGCAGGAAAATCCGCCGAAACCTGGTTAGCAACATGCTGCTGCGAGTCAAGCCACGGGGACCATATTTTGTTACAGCAGGGTAAGGTGTCTTATACAGTTTGGTTCATATATATTTGGACACAGTCACAATTTTAGGTTTTTTCCCGGTATTTATCAAATCCTTTTCAAGCTCAGGTTGTATAATGGATTTGGGGCGACAGGTCACACTCTCGGGCTTAATTTGAGGGGATTTACACCCAAACTGGAGGAAGGGTTTAGGAATTACAGCTCTTAAGAGAAGCCACGCCCCCTTTATCAAGGGACCAAAAGTAATTGGACAATTGAATGAAAAGCTGTTTCATGGTCAGGTGCGGCGACTCCATCGATTTAAGCCGGTAAAAGGTCTGGAGTTGATTCTCCGTGTGAGATTTGCATGTGGAATCTATTGCAGTGAAGCTGCATCATGCGTTCAGAGGAGCTGTCCATGCAAGAGAAACCGACCATTGTAACGCTTCAAAAACACAACAAATCCATCAGCGAGATAGCGGCAACCCTAGCAGCGGCCAAACCAACAGTTTATACTTTCTGAGGAAAGAAGAAAGACCTGGGGAGCTCAGCAACATAAAAAGGCCTGGACAGCCACGCAAGACAACAGTGGTGGGTGATCACAGGATCCCCTCTGGTAAAGAAAAACCCATTCACAACATCCAGACAAGTGCAGGACACTCTACAGGAGGTGGACCTATCATTGTCAAAGGACATACGGTCATGTGAACCCTGCATGGATTGCGGGTGTGAGCCCAATGTGCAGTGAGCCATAATGAAGTATGCAGGTTGAGGGGTTCAAACAAGATATTTATTATAAGAAACAAATCAGCAGAAGTAAATGAATAAAGATGGATGGCTAAGATAGAGGGAGGCAATGAGCAGAACGAAAAGGAAAAAGGATTAAACAGGATGAAAACTAGGAAACACAGGAGGAAACTGAAAATACGTAAAACTAAATAGGGTGGCAGATACTGAATAGTTAATATTCTGTTGTTTTCTAAACAGATAAATGATAATGTCCAGGGCAAGGTATCCAGATATAGGGTAAGGCAATCTCGTAGTCAGGTTTTCAAGCAGAAGTCGTGGGATACAGATCATAGATACATCAGAAGTCCATAGCCAGGAGTCATACACGTAAATCCAATGGAGGAACTTGGTAGCAAACAAATGGGGGGTTACCGGTATAGCAGAGGTAGTCCAGAAGGGTAGCGGATCAGATGGGGTAAGCAGAAGGTAAGTCCAGCAGATAGGGATCCAAAAACAAGGAGCTTTCCAGATACAGGTCAGCCTGGTGCAAGGTTCTGACTTCAAAAGAGGAAGTCCAGATCAAAGGGTGTGATCTCCTTTTAAGGAGGCCTCATTAACAGTGAGTAGGTGAACCTGTAGCCTCAGTGTGAGCACAGGCTACAGGCAAGTCTATAGGAACCTGTGAAAAAGTATGGTTTAAAGGGGCTGCCAGGGTATAAGATATGAGATCCCGGGACAGTACCCCAGGTGAACCATGACACATACTTGAAAACAAGAGAAATCTCAATGTATCCTTCCTGGTAAAATCCTTTCTCAAAAAAAAAACCTCTACAATCAAGAGAAGACTTCACGAGAGCAAATACAGAGGGTTCACCACAAGCTGCAAACCATTCATACGCCTGAAGAATAGAAAAGCCAGATTAGACTTTGCCAAAAACCATCTAAAAAAGACAGAGCAGTTCTGGAAAAGCATTCTCTGGACGGAGGAAACTAAGATTAATCTGTACCAGAATGATGGGAAGAAAAAAGTGTGGAGAAGGCTTGGAACAGCTTGTGATCCAAAGCATACAACGTCATCTGTAAAACATGGTGGAGGCAGCGTGATGGCACGGGCATGCATGGTTTCCAGTGGCACCAGGTCATTGGTGTTTATTGATGTGACAGAAGCAGCCGGACGAATTCAGCCGTGTTTAGAGATATACTGTCAACCCAGATTCAGCCAAATGCAGCAAAGTTGATTGGACAGCGCTTCACAGGACAGATGGACAATGATCCAGAACACACGACAGAAGCAACCCAGGAGGAAGGAAGAGAAGTGGAATATTGTGCAGTGGCCGAGTCAATCACCTGATCTCAACCCAATTGAGCCGGATTTCAGTCGCTGAAGCAAAACTAAAGGCAGAAAGAGCCACAAACAAAGAACAACTGAAGACGCTGCAGATAGAGCCGGACAAAGCATCAGAAAGGAGGAGAGCGAGTCTCTGGTAATGTCCATGTGTTCCAGACTTCAGGCAGTCATTAAAGCCAGGATTCTCAACATAATACTAAAAATCAACATTTTATTCATGATTATATTAATTTGTCCAATTACATTTGAACCTCTGAAAATGGGGGGGGTGCTGTATATAAGAGTGGGGGCTATGTATAAAAATGGCTGCATTGCATAACATTTGTACTTGATATTTATGTTCAAGCCCTTGAATTAAAGCTGGGAGTCTGCGCTTCCGGTTCATTTGGATTGTTTCGTTTTAATTTTATTCTGATGGCAAACAGAGCCAAAAGCCTGTGTCCAAATATATATGGACCCAACTGTATTTGACGTTTTGGCCTAGCTGGCGCCACTGACCATGTTCCTGTACACGACCTGTCTGCCCTTCAGCGTTTTGTGATAATGGTCTAGCTGACCTGTTGCAGTAGCTCCTCTGAAGATGCTGACTATATAGCCTTCTGGTTAGGACTTCCTTGTGATGGACGATTTTGGGCAGAAGCTGTTGGTTGCTAGATGGGAGCCTGGATCAGCAATTCATAAGCAGCTGTGCTGGCAACTTGAAATTATCAATAGGGCTGTTGCGATATTCCAGGATACTGTGATACGGATCTTTCCGGGCCGCACTGGCCTTTTTCCATTAGTGATTTAGTGGTCTGTATGGTTCTCTCCGCTAGCCCGTTGCTTTGCGGATAGTATGGACTAGGGATGCACCAAAATTTCTCTATTCCGGGGACGTATTCTCACTATCCAGGGCTTGACAAATTTGCTTTGAATCTCAGAGCCAACTAAATAGTTAGGAGCCCGTTTTTTTATGGTATTAAGTGAGCGTTAGTTTCCAGTCTCTGTCAGTCCCTCACTGCTATAACAGCGTTAAATGTGCGGAGTGCTTAAGGATCCTAAGAAGGTAATAGGCAAACGTTGAGAGGCCTGTGTGTAAACCTGCACTGTGCATCTATAAAGACATCAGGGCTACACAAGAGAAGGGGTGCTGTGCTTTTAAAAGAATAAAAAGCACATAAATGTAAAATTTGAATACACATTTTATCCTGTGGATCAGCCGGCGCGAGTCACAGGGAAGTATGGAGGTTTCTGTTCAGAGTATAAAAAGGAGAATGAAATAAACGCTATACATTCCTCACCCTGCTGGTCCCATGAGGCGGCAGCTATACCTCGTTTATGGCTTTTATTTTATTGCATAATGCTGAAGGGCACAATAAATTGTAAGCCCTGAGGTTTAGGTAGGTATAGTGGACATGCAAACAGATGTAGAAATTAACCATTTTAAATGTGTAACTGCCGTAATAACCCATTCAATGCCATAAAAACTGTAGAATTAATACACCTTGTGACACGTAGAATGGACATTAAAACCCTGAAGTGGCATAAAATACAAGAACAATTAAAACCAATACCAAGTGTGGTATGTAGAATTCCCATTAACCCCGAACATGCCACAAAACCAGGGGAAAACATTGTGATTAACCCCTAAAATGCCATTAATCAAGGGAAAACATGAAATGTA
The DNA here is from genome assembly GCA_009667805.1 of Leptobrachium leishanense. Taxonomy (NCBI): domain Eukaryota; kingdom Metazoa; phylum Chordata; class Amphibia; order Anura; family Megophryidae; genus Leptobrachium; species Leptobrachium leishanense. The sequence continues at coordinate 59,072 of RXON01002994.1, forward strand.
TACACTGTAATGGCTGAAGCCTGCCCTTTAACACTGAATATAGAACTAAACGAAGGGAGAAAACTAAAGAAATACATAATGTGATATATAGCCTGTCCATTAACTCCTTCAATGCGGAGACATTTGAACCCTGTGCAAAGAAAAGGTTAGGGTTTTAATTTTACATTGGTCATGTCAATATAGTCATGTTGAGTAACATTGGAAAGGTCAGACTGCCCTTTCCGATAACACCTCAATCCACCATATGCGATGCACAGGGGCGGAGATACAACGGTCCATACTGCATGACGTTTCAAATTCCTATTGCCAACACTGAATGGGCTGACAAAAGCCTAGGTGCCAGGACACAATTTCTAGTTTCCTGGGATTTGTCGAGCCCTGCACTATGCACATGTCTTTCTGTAGCACATGCGCACTATGAGTTAAAGTTCTTTCTCCAGGTATGTCTGCGTGTGTATGTGTCCCCCTGCGTATGTGTCCCTCTGCGTGCGTATGTGTCCCTCTGCGTGTGTGTATATGTCCCTCTGTGTGAGTATGTGTCCCTCTGAGTATGTGTCCCTCTGAGTATGTGTCCCTCTGAGTATGTGTCCCTCTGCGTGAGTATGTGTCCCTCTGCGTGAGTATGTGTCCCTCTGCGTGTGTATGTGTCCCTCTGCGTGAGTATGTGTCCCTCTGCGTGAGTATGTGTCCCTCTGCGTGAGTGTATATGTCCCTCTGCGTGAGTATGTGTCCCTCTGCGTGTGTGTATATGTCCCTCTGTGTGAGTATGTGTCCCTCTGAGTATGTGTCCCTCTGCGTGAGTATGTGTCCCTCTGCGTGTGTATGTGTCCCTCTGCGTCTGTATGTGTCCCTCTGCGTGAGTATGTGTCCCTCTGCGTGTGTATGTGTCCCTCTGCGTGTGTATGTGTCCCTCTGCGTGAGTATGTGTCCCTCTGCGTGAGTATGTGTCCCTCTGCGTGAGTATGTGTCCCTCTATGTGAGTATGTGTCCCTCTGCGTGTGTGTATGTGTCCCTCTGTGTGAGTATGTGTCCCTCTGAGTATGTGTCCCTCTGAGTATGTGTCCCTCTGCGTGAGTATGTGTCCCTCTGCGTGAGTATGTGTCCCTCTGCGTGAGTATGTGTCCCTCTGCGTGTGTATGTGTCCCTCTGCGTGTGTATGTGTCCCTCTGCGTGAGTATGTGTCCCTCTGCGTGAGTATGTGTCCCTCTGCGTGAGTATGTGTCCCTCTGCGTGTGTGTATGTGTCCCTCTGTGTGTGTATGTGTCCCTCTGCGTGAGTATGTGTCCCTCTGCGTGTGTATGTGTCCCTCTGCGTGAATATGTGTCCCTCTGCGTGAATATGTGTCCCTCTGCGTGAGTATGTGTCCCTCTGCGTGAATATGTGTCCCTCTGCGTGAATATGTGTCCCTCTGCGTGAATATGTGTCCCTCTGCGTGTGTGTGTGTCCCTCTGCGTGTGTAGTGTGTCCCTCTGCGTGTGTGTATGTGTCCCTCTGCGTGAGTATGTGTCCCTCTGCGTGAGTATGTGTCCCTCTGCGTGTGTGTGTCCCTCTGCGTGTGTGTGTGTCCCTCTGCGTGTGTGTATGTGTCCCTCTGCGTGTGTGTATGTCCCTCTGCGTGTGTGTATATGTCCCTCTGCGTGTGTGTATGTCCCTCTGTGTGTGTATGTGTCCCTCTGCGTGTGTGTGTCCCTCTGCGTGTATGTGTCCCTCTGCGTGAGTATGTGTCCCTCTGCGTGAGTATGTGTCCCTCTGCGTGAGTATGTGTCCCTCTGCGTGTGTGTATATGTCCCTTTGCGTGAGTATGTGTCCCTCTGCGTGTGTGTATATGTCCCTCTGCGTGTGTGTGTCCCTCTGCGTGTGTGTGTCCCTCTGCGTGTGTGTGTGTGTCCCTCTGCGTGTGTATGTGTCCCTCTGCGTGAGTATGTGTCCCTCTGCGTGTGTGTATGTGTCCCTCTGCGTGAGTATGTGTCCCTCTGCGTGTGTGTATATGTCCCTCTGCGTGAGTATGTGTCCCTCTGCGTGTGTATGTGTCCCTCTGCGTGTGTATGTGTCCCTCTGCGTGTGTGTGTCCCTCTGCGTGTGTATGTGTCCCTCTGCGTGTATGTGTCCCTCTGCGTGAGTATGTGTCCCTCTGCGTGAGTGTGTATGTGTCCCTCTGCGTGTGTGTGTGTCCCTCTGCGTGAGTGTGTGTCCCTCTGCGTGTGTGTGTCCCTCTGCGTGTGTGTGTGTCCCTCTGCGTGTGTGTGTCCCTCTGCGTGTGTGTGTCCCTCTGCGTGTGTATGTGTCCCTCTGCGTGTGTGTATGTGTCCCTCTGCGTGTGTGTGTCCCTCTGCGTGGGTATGTGTCCCTCTGCGTGTGTATGTGTCCCTCTGCGTGGGTATGTGTCCCTCTGCGTGTGTATGTGTCCCTCTGCGTGTGTGTGTGTCCCTCTGCGTGTGTGTGTGTCCCTCTACGTGAGTCCCTCTGCGTGTGTGTATATGTCCCTCTGCGTGTGTGTGTCCCTCTGCGTGTGTGTATATGTCCCTCTGCGTGAGTATGTGTCCCTCTGCGTGAGTATGTGTCCCTCTGCGTGAGTATGTGTCCCTCTACGTGTGTATGTGTCCCTCTGCGTGTGTATGTGTCCCTCTGCGTGAGTATGTGTCCCTCTGCGTGTGTATATGTCCCTCTGCGTGCGTGTGTCCCTCTGCGTGTGTGTATATGTCCCTCTGCGTGTGTGTGTGTCCCTCTGCGTGAGTATGTGTCCCTCTGCGTGAGTATGTGTCCCTCTGCGTGTGTATGTGTCCCTCTGCGTGAGTATGTGTCCCTCTGCGTGTGTGTATATGTCCCTCTGCGTGTGTGTGTCCCTCTGCGTGTGTGTGTGTCCCTCTGCGTGTGTGTGTCCCTCTGCGTGTGTATATGTCCCTCTGCGTGAGTATGTGTCCCTCTGCGTGTGTGTGTGTCCCTCTGCGTGTGTGTGTCCCTCTGCGTGAGTATGTGTCCCTCTGCGTGTCTGTATATGTCCCTCTGCGTGTGTGTGTCCCTCTGCGTGTCTGTATATGTCCCTCTGCGTGTGTGTGTCCCTCTGCGTGTGTGTGTCCCTCTGCGTGGGTATGTGTCCCTCTGCGTGGGTATGTGTCCCTCTGCGTGTGTGTATGTGTCCCTCTGCGTGTGTGTGTGTCCCTCTGCGTGAGTATGTGTCCCTCTGCGTGAGTATGTGTCCCTCTGCGTGTGTATGTGTCCCTCTGCGTGTGTGTATATGTCCCTCTGCGTGAGTATGTGTCCCTCTGCGTGTGTGTGTATATGTCCCTCTGCGTGTGTGTGTCCCTCTGCGTGTGTGTGTGTCCCTCTGCGTGTGTATATGTCCCTCTGCGTGAGTATGTGTCCCTCTGCGTGAGTATGTGTCCCTCTGCGTGAGTATGTGTCCCTCTGCGTGTGTGTGTGTCCCTCTGCGTGTGTGTGTGTCCTCTGCGTGTGTGTGTCCCTCTGCGTGTGTGTGTGTCCCTCTGCGTGAGTATGTGTCCCTCTGCGTGTGTGTATATGTCCCTCTGCGTGTGTGTGTGTCCCTCTGCGTGTGTGTGTCCCTCTGTGTGTGGTATGTGTCCCTCTGCGTGGGTATGTGTCCCTCTGCGTGCGTATGTGTCCCTCTGCGTGCGTATGTGTCCCTCTGCGTGCGTATGTGTCCCTCTGCGTGGTATGTGTCCCTCTGCGTGTGTATGTGTCCCTCTGCGTGTGTGTATATGTCCCTCTGCGTGTGTGTGTCCCTCTGCGTGTGTATGTGTCCCTCTGCGTGTGTATGTGTCCCTCTGCGTGGGTATGTGTCCCTCTGCGTGCGTATGTGTCCCTCTGCGTGCGTATGTGTCCCTCTGCGTGCGTATGTGTCCCTCTGCGTGAGTATGTGTCCCTCTGCGTGTGTGTGTGTCCCTCTGCGTGAGTGTGTGTCCCTCTGCGTGAGTATGTGTCCCTCTGCGTGAGTATGTGTCCTCTGCGTGAGTATGTGTCCCTCTGCGTGTGTGTATATGTCCCTCTGCGTGTGTGTATGTGTCCCTCTGCGTGAGTATGTGTCCCTCTGCGTGTGTAGGTGTCCCTCTGCGTGAGTATGTGTCCCTCTGCGTGTGTCCCTCTGCGTGTGTGTATGTGTCCCTCTGCGTGTGTGTGTGTCCCTCTGCGTGAGTATGTGTCCCTCTGCGTGAGTATGTGTCCCTCTGCGTGTGTATGTGTCCCTCTGCGTGAGTATGTGTCCCTCTGCGTGAGTATGTGTCCCTCTGCGTGTGTATGTGTCCCTCTGCGTGTGTATGTGTCCCTCTGCGTGTGTGTATATGTCCCTCTGCGTGTGTGGTGTCCCTCTGCGTGAGTATGTGTCCCTCTGCGTGAGTATGTGTCCCTCTGCGTATGTGTCCCTCTGCGTGTGTGTGTGTCCCTCTGCGTGAGTATGTGTCCCTCTGCGTGAGTATGTGTCCCTCTGCGTGAGTATGTGTCCCTCTGCGTGAGTATGTGTCCCTCTGCGTGTGTGTGTGTCCCTCTGCGTGTGTGTGTCCCTCTGCGTGTGTGTGTGTCCCTCTGCGTGTGTGTGTCCCTCTGCGTGTGTATGTGTCCCTCTGCGTGTGTGGTGTCCCTCTGTGTGTGTGTCCCTCTGCGTGTGTGTGTGTCCCTCTGCGTGTGTGTGTCCCTCTGCGTGAGTATGTGTCCCTCTGCGTGTGTGTATATGTCCCTCTGCGTGTGTGTATATGTCCCTCTGCGTGTGTGTGTCCCTCTGCGTGTGTATGTGTCCCTCTGCGTGTGTATGTGTCCCTCTGCGTGGTATGTGTCCCTCTGCGTGTGTATGTCCCTCTGCGTGCGTATGTGTCCCTCTGCGTGAGTATGTGTCCCTCTGCGTGAGTATGTGTCCCTCTGCGTGTGTGTGTGTCCCTCTGCGTGTGTGTGTGTCCCTCTGCGTGAGTATGTGTCCCTCTGCGTGAGTATGTGTCCCTCTGCGTGAGTATGTGTCCTCTGCGTGAGTATGTGTCCCTCTGCGTGTGTGTATATGTCCCTCTGCGTGTGTGTATATGTCCCTCTGCGTGTGTGTGTCCCTCTGCGTGTGTGTATATGTCCCTCTGCGTGAGTATGTGTCCCTCTGCGTGAGTATGTGTCCCTCTGCGTGAGTATGTGTCCCTCTGCGTGTGTGTATATGTCCCTCTGCGTGTGTGTGTCCCTCTGCGTGTGTGTATATGTCCCTCTGCGTGTGTGTGTGTCCCTCTGCGTGTGTATGTGTCCCTCTGCGTGAGTATGTGTCCCTCTGCGTGTGTATGTGTCCCTCTGCGTGAGTATGTGTCCCTCTGCGTGTGTGTATATGTCCCTCTGCGTGTGTGTGTCCCTCTGCGTGTGTGTGTGTCCCTCTGCGTGTGTATGTGTCCCTCTGCGTGAGTATGTGTCCCTCTGCGTGTGTGTGTGTCCCTCTGCGTGGTGTGTGTCCCTCTGCGTGAGTATGTGTCCCTCTGCGTGTGTATATGTCCCTCTGCGTGTGTGTATATGTCCCTCTGCGTGTGTGTGTCCCTCTGCGTGTGTGTGTCCCTCTGCGTGGGTATGTGTCCCTCTGCGTGGGTATGTGTCCCTCTGCGTGAGTATGTGTCCCTCTGCGTGTGTATGTGTCCCTCTGCGTGAGTATGTGTCCCTCTGCGTGAGTATGTGTCCCTCTGCGTGAGTATGTGTCCCTCTGCGTGAGTATGTGTCCCTCTGCGTGCGTATGTGTCCCTCTGCGTGAGTATGTGTCCCTCTGCGTGAGTATGTGTCCCTCTGCGTGAGTATGTGTCCCTCTGCGTGAGTATGTGTCCCTCTGCGTGTGTGTGTGTCCCTCTGCGTGAGTATGTGTCCCTCTGCGTGAGTATGTGTCCCTCTGCGTGAGTATGTGTCCCTCTGCGTGAGTATGTGTCCCTCTGCGTGTGTATGTGTCCCTCTGCGTGTGTATGTGTCCCTCTGCGTGAGTATGTGTCCTCTGCGTGAGTATGTGTCCCCTGCTGTGTGTATATGTCCCTCTGCGTGTGTGTATGTGTCCCTCTGCGTGAGTATGTGGTCCCTCTCTCCGTGTAGGTGTCCCTCTGCGTGAGTATGTGTCCCTCTGCGTGTGTCCCTCTGCGTGTGTGTATATGTCCCTCTGCGTGTGTGTGTGTCCCTCTGCGTGAGTATATGTCCCTCTGCGTGAGTATGTGTCCCTCTACGTGTGTATGTGTCCCTCTGCGTGAGTATGTGTCCCTCTGCGTGAGTATGTGTCCCTCTGCGTGTGTATGTGTCCCTCTGCGTGTGTATGTGTCCCTCTGCGTGTGTGTATATGTCCCTCTGCGTGTGTGTGTCCCTCTGCGTGAGTATGTGTCCCTCTGCGTGAGTATGTGTCCCTCTGCGTATGTGTCCCTCTGCGTGTGTGTGTGTCCCTCTGCGTGAGTATGTGTCCCTCTGCGTGAGTATGTGTCCCTCTGCGTGAGTATGTGTCCCTCTGCGTGAGTATGTGTCCCTCTGCGTGTGTGTGTGTCCCTCTGCGTGTGTGTGTGTCCCTCTGCGTGTGTATGTGTCCCTCTGCGTGTGTGTGTCCCTCTGCGTGTGTGTGTGTCCCTCTGCGTGTGTGTGTGTCCCTCTGCGTGTGTGTGTCCCTCTGCGTGAGTATGTGTCCCTCTGCGTGTGTGTATATGTCCCTCTGCGTGTGTGTATATGTCCCTCTGCGTGTGTGTGTCCCTCTGCGTGTGTATGTGTCCCTCTGCGTGTGTATGTGTCCCTCTGCGTGTGGTATGTGTCCCTCTGCGTGCTATGTGTCCCTCTGCGTGCGTATGTGTCCCTCTGCGTGCGTATGTGTCCCTCTGCGTGAGTATGTGTCCCTCTGCGTGTGTGTATATGTCCCTCTGCGTGTGTGTGTGTCCCTCTGCGTGTGTGTATATGTCCCTCTGCGTGAGTATGTGTCCCTCTGCGTGTGTATGTGTCCCTCTGCGTGAGTATGTGTCCCTCTGCGTGTTGTGTGTCCCTCTGCGGTGTGTGTCCCTCTGTGTGTGTGTATGTGTCCCTCTGCGTGTGTATGTGTCCCTCTGCGTGAGTATGTGTCCCTCTGCGTGTGTGTGTCCCTCTGCGTGTGTGTCCCTCTGCGTGTGTGTGTCCCTCTGCGTGAGTATGTGTCCCTCTGCGTGTGTATGTGTCCCTCTGCGTGTGTGTATATGTCCCTCTGCGTGTGTGTGTCCCTCTGCGCGTGTGTGTCCCTCTGCGTGTGTGTGTGTCCCTCTGCGCGTGTGTGTGTCCCTCTGCGTGGGTATGTGTCCCTCTGCGTGAGTATGTGTCCCTCTGCGTGTGTGTGTGTCCCTCTGCGTGAGTATGTGTCCCTCTGCGTGAGTATGTGTCCCTCTGCGTGTGTGTGTGTCCCTCTGCGTGTGTGTATGTGTCCCTCTGCGTGTGTGTGTCCCTCTGCGTGTGTGTGTGTCCCTCTGCGTGTGTATGTGTCCCTCTGCGTGAGTATGTGTCCCTCTGCGTGTGTATGTGTCCCTCTGCGTGTGTGTATATGTCCCTCTGCGTGTGTGTGTCCCTCTGCGTGAGTATGTGTCCCTCTGCGTGAGTATGTGTCCCTCTGCGTGTGTATGTGTCCCTCTGCGTGCGTATGTGTCCCTCTGCGTGTGTGTGTGTCCCTCTGCGTGTGTGTGTCCCTCTGCGTGAGTATGTGTCCCTCTGCGTGAGTATGTGTCCCTCTGCGTGAGTATGTGTCCTCTGCGTGAGTATGTGTCCTCTGCGTGAGTATGTGTCCCTCTGCGTGAGTATGTGTCCCTCTGCGTGTGTATGTGTCCCTCTGCGTGTGTATGTGTCCCTCTGCGTGTGTGTGTGTCCCTCTGCGTGTGTGTGTGTCCCTCTGCGTGTGTGTATGTGTCCCTCTGCGTGAGTATGTGTCCCTCTGCGTGTGTGTGTCCCTCTGCGTGTGTGTATGTGTCCCTCTGCGTGAGTATGTGTCCCTCTGCGTGTGTATGTGTCCCTCTGCGTGTGTATGTGTCCCTCTGCGTGTGTGTGTGTCCCTCTGCGTGTGTGTGTCCCTCTGCGTGGGTATGTGTCCCTCTGCGTGGGTATGTGTCCCTCTGCGTGAGTATGTGTCCCTCTGCGTGAGTATGTGTCCCTCTGCGTGTGTGTGTGTCCCTCTGCGTGTGTATGTGTCCCTCTGCGTGAGTATGTGTCCCTCTGCGTGAGTATGTGTCCCTCTGCGTGAGTATGTGTCCCTCTGCGTGAGTATGTGTCCCTCTGCGTGAGTATGTGTCCCTCTGCGTGAGTATGTGTCCCTCTGCGTGAGTATGTGTCCCTCTGCGTGTGTGTATATGTCCCTCTGCGTGTGTGTATATGTCCCTCTGCGTGTGTGTGTGTCCCTCTGCGTGTGTGTATGTGTCCCTCTGCGTGAGTATGTGTCCCTCTGCGTGTGTGTGTCCCTCTGCGTGTGTGTATATGTCCCTCTGCGTGAGTATGTGTCCCTCTGCGTGTGTATGTGTCCCTCTGCGTGTGTATGTGTCCCTCTGCGTGTGTGTATATGTCCCTCTGTGTGAGTATGTGTCCCTCTGAGTATGTGTCCCTCTGCGTATGTGTCCCTCTGCGTGTGTATATGTCCCTCTGCGTGAGTATGTGTCCCTCTGCGTGAGTATGTGTCCTCTGCGTGTGTGTGTCCCTCTGCGTGTGTGTATGTCCCTCTGCGTGTGTGTATATGTCCCTCTGCGTGTGTGTATGTCCCTCTGCGTGTATGTCCCTCTGCGTGTGTGTATATGTCCCTCTGCGTGTGGGTGTGTCCCTCTGCGTGAGTATGTGTCCCTCTGCGTGAGTATGTGTCCCTCTGCGTGAGTATGTGTCCCTCTGCGTGTGTATGTGTCCCTCTGCGTGAGTATGTGTCCCTCTGCGTGTGTGTATATGTCCCTCTGCGTGCGTGTGTCCCTCTGCGTGTGTGTATATGTCCCTCTGCGTGTGTGTGTGTCCCTCTGCGTGAGTATGTGTCCCTCTGCGTGAGTATGTGTCCCTCTACGTGTGTATGTGTCCCTCTGCGTGAGTATGTGTCCCTCTGCGTGTGTGTATATGTCCCTCTGCGTGTGTGTGTCCCTCTGCGTGTGTGTGTGTCCCTCTGCGTGTGTATATGTCCTTCTGCGTGAGTATGTGTCCCTCTGCGTGTGTGTGTGTCCCCTCTGCGTGTGTGTGTGTCCCTCTGCGTGAGTATGTGTCCCTCTGCGTGTCTGTATATGTCCCTCTGCGTGTGTGTGTCCCTCTGTGTGTGTATGTCCCTCTGCGTGTGTGTGTCCCTCTGCGTGGTATGTGTCCCTCTGCGTGGTATGTGTCCCTCTGCGTGGTATGTGTCCCTCTGCGTGTGTATGTGTCCCTCTGCGTGCGTATGTGTCCCTCTGCGTGAGTATGTGTCCCTCTGCGTGTGTAGTGTCCCTCTGCGTGTGTGTGTGTCCCTCTGCGTGATATGTCCCTCTGCGTGTGTGTATATGTCCCTCTGCGTGTGTGTGTGTCCCTCTGCGTGTGTATGTGTCCCTCTGCGTGTGAGTATGTGTCCCTCTGCGTGAGTATGTGTCCCTCTGCGTGAGTATGTGTCCCTCTGCGTGAGTATGTGTCCCTCTGCGTGTGTATGTGTCCTTCTGCGTGTGTGTATATGTCCCTCTGCGTGAGTATGTGTCCCTCTGCGTGTGTGTATATGTCCCTCTGCGTGTGTGTGTCCCTCTGCGTGTGGTGTGTCCCTCTGCGTGTGTATGTGTCCCTCTGCGTGAGTATGTGTCCCTCTGCGTGAGTATGTGTCCCTCTGCGTGAGTATGTGTCCCTCTGCGTG
>RXON01002995.1:0-48488 GCA_009667805.1 Leptobrachium leishanense
ATCCAAGGATTCCCTGGCTATCTATTGCACTAAAAGTATTCTGGGAATTGTAGGCCTTATCACCTGGGGCCGAGAGTCTGACAGAGCAAAGGAACGCCGGCCCAGGCTTCTCATTCCTATACAAAGTGGAGACGCCGCCGCTGCTCCTGCGTGTCACGTTATCATGGTCATTAAGCAATGGAAGGTCTCCCACTGCTGGCCAACCCGCGGAATGGCAACTAAAAAAAGTCACCGCAGAGAAACGGATGTTTTAAAACGCCGCTTGAAACGCCAGCGTTGTCACATTATCACAGCAAGGCCATTACGGCAGAGCTTCGCGTTTCAGACAGACGCGCAGCCCTTTGGAATAAGCCGCTGTAAACTTCGTTTCATACACGGGCAGCGTCGTTGTTGGCACAGATGGTCCCTGAGGTTTCTGTGTATTGACGTCGCGGTATCGCCGCTCTATGGTAACAAGGTATAAATTGGGTTTTCGTTAACCTCAACCCAAAGTTGCACTTTTTCCCCCTAAGCTGCGTCGATACCGCTCACTGTGGTTTCAATATACTGAACTGCGACGAACGTCTGCGCCATGAGCGGTAACGATTGTGTTGGAATAATCTCCAGCTTCTTTCGCTTCACACCGCCGTAACAATGTTCCTTTTTCAAATAATCAAAATCAGAATTCTGGTGACTTAGTTTAGCCTCGGTTACGCAGGTCAGCCAGGGGACAGCGCCAGGGGGCGGAGCCCCAACGACCGCAAACAAATCATCTTCAAACAAAGATACTTTTAGAGAAAGAAACACCATAACCTGAACATCACGGGGCACGAAACGTCACAGGGGGTGCGAAACGTCGCGGGGCACAGAACGTCGTGGGGGCGTGAAACGTCGCAGGGCGCAAAACGTCGCGGGGCAGCAAAACGTCACGGGGCGCAAAACGTTGAAGGGGCGCAAAACGTCGCGGGGCAGCAGAACGTCGCGGGGCAATGAAACATCGCAGGGTGCGAAACACTATAGCGAGGCACGTCGCTCGGTGCTGAATGCTGGGCCTGTGAGTCGCCTCCATCCTCTATTACTGTGTATTTGTGAACAAACTACAACTCCCACAAGGCCCTGCCAGGCAGAATTTCAGCTGCAGATGGAATGAAGCTGTATGTGCCCGACACTCACTCAGTCTCCTCAGGTAAAGATTAGCAGAGCCAAGGCTGGCGTCAAGGGTTAATAAAACCAACTTACCATCATCCGCCGTGAAAGCAGTGAGGGAGAGCTCGACCCTCCGGGAACATTTTCTAACCCAGGGCTGTCAAACTCTATGCCCCCGCCAGACGTTGAGGCCTAGAATTCCCAGAATGTAATAGATGGCCAGAGGATCATGGGAGTCGTAGTCCAGAAACATCTGGGGGGGGGGCTGGAGTTTGACAGCCCTGATCTAACCGGCCTGGCTCGTCTGTGACTCGGGCAGAGCTGGCCAGAGAGAGCCTCCTTTCCACGGGTGAGCGACAGCAAAGCATGCTGGGAATAGTAGTCCCTACACCTGCCCGACTCGAAACCGGCCCACGGAGACGCATCATCCCGAGGCGGCAGCCACGTTTAACACCTTGGTGGTTGTAAATCAGTGCGAGATGGAGCAGCGTGAGGATTTCAGCAACTGCTTTATGCGTTTGTGCAAGAGGTATGTACCACAGATTACAGGCGTCGCAGTGTAACTCCGGGAGCGTTTCATGTCCAACTGAACATCTGTCCCAAAACAAAAACAAAAACAAGTTACCCACTGAAAGAGCGCAGGTGCAGTCCCAAAAAAGAGCTGTAAAAGTGCAGTCACAGAAAGGTTTGCGCGTCCGAATGTTCCTTCGCTCTCCCCGTAGTGCAGAGTTAAGGGCTCGGCAGAAGATTCACGTCCGGAGGAGTTTGTCGTCTCTGCCCGTTGTTGTTGTTGTTGTTGTTGTCGTGCGCTTGGCCATTCATTGTTTTTTTTTGTGTTTTCTTAAGGTTTTGGCTCCTGATAATGTCCGTTCCGTTTTCTCAAGTGTAAGCAGATAAAATCAGAGAATAAAAACAACAACGACAATCACGAGGAGGGGCCGGGGGCAAGGGGGATCTGGAAAAACAAAAAAATAATAAAAAAAACACATAAAAAAATGTCTGTGGCACAGATTATACCCGGGAGGGGAGGGGGGGGGTGTGCCATGGAGGTGCGCTCGCTCGCTTTCTGGGGTCCATGGCCTTATTGCTGTTCTATGACGCACGCCGCATTTTGCTGGCGCGGTGGGAGTGGCCTCTGCTCGGCGCGTGTTCCTTGTCAGGGCGTGTGAATGCCACAGAGAAAAATAGAAAAGAATGAGAGGAAATATAAAACACCACCGGAGGGCGGTCCCTTCCTGCGCCGCGCCGCCCTGTCAGTGTGAGGTCCAAGCACGCCGCACAGCCCGGGTGATACCCGTCCAACCCCGGGGCCCGGTCAGGCAGCCTCACCCTTATTTCAGAGTGAAAGCAGCCGACCTTAGGCACCGGGACATTTGTGAACTACATCTCCCATGATGCTCAGCCATTCAGAAACGGGGGGGGGGACGTCTTGATGCCAACAAATATCAACATTCACAGTAGCTGCAAACCACACGTCTCACAAAAACAGGACCGGTGCCCGGTGCTAAATGGGTGGAAATGACTGAGGCGGGCAGCGCGGGCTCGCACAGACGGGGCAGCGCAAACTCGCACAGACGGGGCAGCGCAAACTCGCACAGACGGGGCAGCGCAAACTCGCACAGACGGGGCAGCGCAAACTCGCACAGACGGGGCAGCGCAAACTCGCACAGACGGGGCAGCGCAAACTCGCACAGACGAGGCAGCGCAAACTCGCACAGACGGGGCAGCGCAAACTCGCACAGACGGGGCAGCGCAAACTCGCACAGACGGGGCAGCGCAAACTCGCACAGACGGGGCAGCGCAAACTCGCACAGACGGGGCAGCGCAAACTCGCACAGACGGGGCAGCGCAAACTCGCACAGACGGGGCAGCGCAAACTCGCACAGACGGGGCAGCGCAAACTCGCACAGACGGGGCAGCGCAAACTCGCACAGACGGGGCAGCGCAAACTCGCAGACGGGAAAGCGCAAACTCGCAGACGGGGCAGTGCAAACTTGCACAGACGGGGCAGTGCAAACTCGCACAGACGGGGCAGCGCAAACTCGCACAAACGGGCAGCGCAAACTCGCACAAACGGGCAGCGCAAACTCGCACAAACGGGCAGCGCAAACGGGCAGCGCAAACTCGCACAAACGGGCAGCGCAAACTCGCACAGACGAGGCAGCGCAAACTCACACAGACGGGGCAGAGCAAACTCGCACAGACGGGGCAGCGCAAACTCGCACAGACGGGGCAGCACGCGTGTAAGAAAGGGACCGATCGTTACATCATCCGGCGCCCGGCATTTCAGTTAAATGATGGATATTTGTGTTTTCTATTCGGGTGACACAAGCAGCCGGAGGTATCCGGGGGGTGCCGGGATCATGGCGTTACCCCCACCCCCTGGGCACTGTAACAGGTGGGGGGGGAGGGGTACGGAGAAAGTCTACAGTAAGAAAGAACATATAAATTACACAGCAGAAAAAAAATGCTGAATTAAAAATAAAATATATATGTAAATATATCTCTATATCCTCTAACCTGGGGGGTCTGGGGGGGGCACGGGGGTCTATGTAAACGTGATGGAGAGGAAAAACCAAAATCAAGGCCGGATGGCCCAAAATGTCAGAAAAAGGTTAAATCACATACTTTGTGTTTTGGGGGTCGGCGCGGCCCCTGCGGAGAGGAGTGGGTTACGGTGGGGGGGGGGGGCAGCGCGACCCCTGCGGAGAGGAGTGGGTTACGGTGGGGGGGGGGGTGTAGTATTCATTTTCTTCTTTTTTTTAATACATTTTTTTAACATTTTTTTTTTTTAAATTAAAAGAGTCACTAGAAAAAGTCCTCGCAGACAAATCCACAGTCCGTCGCGTCTCCAGGGCTGGTCGGTCCACGTCCTCGCGGGGTCAGGGGGGCGGGGGGGCAGAGAGACACAGTCATTGTGGATGATTTCTATGCGGTCACCGGTCGTCCGGTGGGATGAGATGCGGCGGTTTATAAGCCGCCAGACAGTTTCTTTCCTTCCCGCTGGAGGCTTTTGCTGCCGACGACCAGCTTAGCTTATTAGCGTTTTTTTTTTTAACTCTTCGTTTCACGCTTTTTTTCTTGTGGATTTTTTGTGTCGTTTCCCCTAAAATGCACGAAGTAAAAAAAAGAAAGATACGGGGAGATTCTGTTCAACCAGTGTTTGTCCAATGAGCTGTAAACGTCCCATCGTAGGTCTCCTTGAAATCGTGGTGGCCGCGGTGGCCGTGGTATTGGCTGTCAGTGTGGTCGCGTGTGCAGTTATGTCCTCAGGGAAGTCGCTTCGCCCGTGCGTCCTCGTACGTTCATATTCAAGTCGGGTGTGAAATGAAGATATGTAGAAGCACATCCCAATGGGTAACACCGAATCGTCGTGGTGCAGAGAGAGGCTGGTGGCCGCTGCCCTCTCCGGGTTGGTAGTGACCGGGACGTGACGTCCCGCCGGCGGCAACAACAACCTGAATGTGCTAAACATCAGCAAAAAAAAAAAAAAAAAAAGCCAAAGAGAGGAGGAGACACAGAAAAACACAGCGGCGGGAAACCAGCTGCGCTGCGGCGACAAGCAGAGTGCAACTCACCCAGAGCCCGTCGCGAAAAACAAAATAAGCAATGGGGAGGGGGGGCAATGGAACAAGGAGGAGGAAAGAAATGCAAAGAACAGAGAGTGAAAGAGTTAAAAGATCAGAACGCGAGGAGAAGGAGCAGTGAGAGAAACTGCGCGCACAGCAAACAGGTGAGAGAGGATGGAAGGACTAAGCTGGTTGCATGCTGGGCCACCGGCCGGCGTTAGAGCTGGAATCCCTCCATGGGAGCCTCGCGCTGCTGGAAGATGTACTGCTGCTGGTTCAGGTCCACCTGCGGCGCGATACTGCTGTCCTCGTCGTCCGTGCCGAAGTAATGCTCGATCAGGTCGAACGCCTTCTGGTAAATCTCCTGGTTCTCGTGGCTCTGCAGGAACTCGATCTTATCCAGCCCTGGAAGAAAAGAGCAGGCGCACAATGACACCGCAAACACCGCACGGGGTACCACAGGCGCACAATGACGGGGAGCACCGCAAACACCGCACAGGGTATCACAGGCGCACAATGACGGGGAGCACAGCCAACACCGCACGAGGTATCACAGGCGCACAATGACGGGGAGCACAGCCAACACCGCACGAGGTATCACAGGCGCACAATGACGGGGAGCACAGCCAACACCGCACGAGGTATCACAGGCACACAATGACGGGGCACCGCAAACACCGCACGGGGGGCAGGGCAGGCCGGCAGAGAGGCGCAGCGTAAAGAGGGGCACAGGGTAAAGAGGGGCGCAGGGTAAAGAGGGGCACAGGGCAGAGAGGCACAGGGCAGAGAGGCACAGGGCAGAGAGGCACAGGGCAGAGGGGGGGGGAGGTCACCCTGGAAGGAACAGGCACTGGAGATACGCGCATATCACGAATGCGTTGCACGAAGACTTACCGTAGGCTTCTTCGATGAGCGCGCAGTACGGGTTTATGCCTGTCCCGTTCCTCTTGGCTTCTTGCTCGCCCAGCCGCAGGATGTTTTCCAAACCATTGAGCGCGACTTGCACAATCTTTGAATCCATGACGGTCAGGAGATCACACAGCGGCTTAATGCAACCCAGATCCACCAGATACCTGAAAGAGAGCGAAGCCGCGAGACCCTGAGCCGCGAGACAACGTCACAAGCAGAGATATAAACCCCTGAGCCGTGATACAGCGTCACAAGCAGAGATATAAACCCCTGAGCAGTGATACAGCATCACAAGCAGAGGAATAAACCCCTGAGCCATGTTACAGAGTCACAAGCAGAGATCTAAACCCCTGAGCCGTGAGACAACGTCACAAGCAGAGATCTAAACCCCTGAGCCGTGAGACAACGTCACAAGCAGAGATATAAACCCCTGAGCAGTGATACAGCATCACAAGCAGAGGAATAAACCCCTGAGCCATGTTACAGAGTCACAAGCAGAGATCTAAACCCCTGAGCCGTGAGACAACGTCACAAGCAGAGATCTAAACCCCTGAGCCGTGAGACAACATCACAAGCAGAGATATAAACCCCTGAGCCGTGTTACAGCATTACAAGCAGAGGAATAAACCCCTGAGCTGTGATACAGCATTACAAGCAGAGGAATAAACCCCTGAGCCGTGATACAGCGTCACAAGCAGAAATATAAACCCCTGAGCCGTGATACAGCATCACAAGCAGAGGAATAAACCCCTGAGCCGTGACACAGCGTCACAAGCAGAGGAATAAACCCCTGAGCCGTGATACAGCATCACAAGCAGAGGAATAAACCCTCAGCCGTGATACAGCATCAAAAGCAGAGGAATAAACCCCTGAGCCGTGATACAGCGTCACAAGCAGAAGAATAAACCTCTGAGCCGTGATACAGCGTGATTTATGTATTTATGATGTACACGGACACCCTGACCCCTGTATTGCTGCATGCATCCTGCACGCTTGGTAAAGCACATATCACATTGGAG
The DNA here is from genome assembly GCA_009667805.1 of Leptobrachium leishanense. Lineage (NCBI taxonomy): Eukaryota > Metazoa > Chordata > Amphibia > Anura > Megophryidae > Leptobrachium > Leptobrachium leishanense. Next base: position 6,623 of record RXON01002995.1, read on the forward strand.
CAGGTGGCTTACTTGATCTGTTCCGCAGAGCCTCCAGACGTGGCGTTTGTGATGGCCCAAGCCGCTTCCTTTCTTGTCCTGAACTCGGCTGTCTGCAGGATGCTTATAAGCGCAGGGAAAATGTTTGCATCTATAACAGTCTGCGAGAAAATGGGAAAATAACAATCACTGCACGACCGCTCAACCGCTGCTCAAGCACCGCCGCTCGACGACGGCTCAAGCACCGCCGCTCAACGACAGCTCAAGCACCGCCGCTCAACGACAGCTCAAGCACCGCCGCTCAACGACGGCTCAAGCACCGCCGCTCAACGACGGCTCACCCACCGCCCCTCAACGACGGCTCAAGCACCGCCCCTCAACGACGGCTCAAGCACCGCCCCTCAACGACAGCTCACCTACCCCTCAATTACAGCTCACCCACCCCTCAACGGCAGCTCAACCACCCCTCAACGACCGCTCGCCCACCCCTCAACGCCATCTCACCCACCCCTCAACCGGAGCTCACCCACCCCTCAACGCCATCTCACCCACCCCTCAACCGCAGCTCACCCACCGCTCAACCGCAGCTCACCCACCGCTCAACCGCAGCTCAACGCCCGCTCAACCGCAGCTCAACGCCCGCTCAACAGCAGCTCTACGCCCGCTCAACAGCAGCTCTACGCCCGCTCAACCGCAGCTCAACGCCCGCTCAACGCCCGCTCAACAGCAGCTCTACGCCCGCTCAACCGCAGCTCTACGCCCGCTCAACCGCAGCTCTACGCCCGCTCAACCGCAGCTCTACGCCCGCTCAACCGCAGCTCAACGTATCCTTCCAGATATACAATGTAACGAAGGACTATTAATATCAGGGATTGAACGAAGACACTGCGTGAAGCCGGGATTCATTGCAGCGAGGACACTGCTCACACACAGTTTTCTAATTAAAAGGTCTAATCATCAAAAAGACAAAACACAAAAAACACAGTTTCCAGCGATTTTATTATAGAGTGAAGCCAGAGGGGCCCGAGCAGAGCCAGAGGGTTATTCTCAAGCTGTTTTGGTGGTCTGAGGACCCTTGATTTCAGTTAGCTCAAGGCAAACACCAGAGCATTGACGCTGTGAACGTGTGAAAGTCACGGTGCGTGGACGGAGGGGTTACCTGTATCTGATGCCGGTTTCCCGCTGTGATGTTGGATATCGTCCAGCACGCTTCCTTCTTGATGGACTCTTTGGGGCTGCTGAGCAGGTGCAGCAAACTCTGCAGGGCCGAGCAGTTCAGGATGACCTGGGAAGGACAGAAGATCTCAGTGCATCGCGTCCTGTGGGCATCTCATGCGGCAGAAAATAAAGGGTTAATGTTAAAATAAATCTAAATGAGCCGACGCTGCCGCGCCTGATCCCGCGGTGCCATTAGCAGAATCTGTCGAGTCTTAAAACCTCCCAGTATTAGCAGAGCCGTTACCGGCCTGGCCTCACCTGCGTCTGGATGTCGTCCCCGGTGACAATGTTCCCGACAGCCCTGAGAGCAGGAGACACCACCTTGTAGTCACTGTGCCTGCACACACAGAAAGCCAGCACGTTAGCAGACGCGGCCGCCAGCACGGCTACACACTTTATACACAGGCACGGCACGTTATATTTGAATAGCGCACTATTGTTTTTTTTAGGGATGCACCGATACCACTTTTTTAAGGTCGAGTACTGATACTTTTTAAAAGTACTCACCGATACCGAGTACCGATACTTTTATTTAATGTCATGTGACGCTTTCCAATAAGAACAGACCTCATATAAAAATTTATATGAGATTTGCCCCCAGCTCACATGGATTTGCCCCCAGCACTCATGGATTTGCCCCCAGCACTCATGGATTTGCCCCCAGCACTCATGGATTTGCCCCCAGCACTCATGGATTTTGGCCCCAGGTCTCATGGATTTGCCCCCAGGTCTCATGGATTTGCCCCTAGGTCTCATGGCTTTGCCCCCAGGTCTCATGGCTTTGCCCCCAGGTCTCATGGATTTGCCCCCAGGTCTCATGGCTTTGCCCCCAGGTCTCATGGATTTGCCCCTAGGTCTCATGGCTTTGCCCCTAGGTCTCACGGCTTTGCCCCCAGGTCTCACGGCTTTGCTCCCAGGTCTCATGGCTTTGCCCCCAGGTCTCATGGATTTGCCCCCAGGTCTCATGGCTTTGCCCCCAGGTCACATGGATTTGCCCCCAGGTCTCATGGCTTTGCTCCCAGGTCTCATGGCTTTGCCCCCAGGTCTCATGGCTTTGCCCCCAGGTCTCATGGCTTTGCCCCCAGGTCTCATGGATTTGCCCGCAGCTCTCATGGATTTGCCCCCAGGTCTCATGGCTTTGCTCCCAGGTCTCATGGCTTTGCCCCCAGGTCTCATGGCTTTGCCCCCAGGTCTCATGGATTTGCCCCCAGGTCACATGGCTTTGCCCCCAGGTCACATGGATTTGCCCCCAGGTCTCATGGCTTTGCCCCCAGGTCTCATGGCTTTGCCCCCAGGTCTCATGGCTTTGCCCGCAGCTCTCATGGATTTGCCTGCAGCTCGAACGCTGGGGAAGCTGGCCGCATGCATGAAAAGCACGCGGCCAGCATTCCCTTCCGGCGCGCCGCGATACTCACACATCCTGAAGGTCCGGTCGCTTGTTGGCAGTGATGCGATCACGTGGCCGCCGGGCGCATCTGTGACGCTGCCTCCAGCCGAGAGGCAGCGTCACAGGAGCGCCCAGCGGCCGCGGGAACGCATCACTGCCAAGCGACCGGACCTTCAGGAAGGGTGAGTATCGCGGCACGACGGAAGGGAACGCTGGCCGCGTGCTTTTCATGCACGCGGCCAGCTTCCCCAGCCCAGCGGATACCGGCAAGCCGGCCCAGCGCCGGCTTCCGGTATCGGCGGGATGTATCGGCCCGTTTGCACGAGTAACAAGTACTCGTGCAAACGGCAATATCGGCCCCGATACCGATACTGGTATCGGTGCACCCTAGTTTTTTTATTATTGGAAAAAACAAAAACAACAAACTGCAGAATCTCCACAAATACAAAGAAAAGTGTCAGAATAATAAAACAACAAAATAAAATACAAAAGAGTCCTGAATGAGCACAATGCCAGAAACGGCAAGCTGGGGAGAGGGACCCCGGCCCCATAGGACTCTAGTGTCGCTGCAGAGCAGAGTTTAGCAACCTTCGATCTAAACTACATCTCCTCTTTGATGTTCAGCAGACTTAATGATTTGCAGAGGTTCATAGGACATGTAGTCACAAAACATCTGAAGGACCAAGGTTGCTGAGCTTTTGAAGGTCTCTCTTAGCAGCCAGGAGCTCTGCCAGCAGAGGCCACACTAGCCGGTCGCTGAGCACATGGCAGGGTCTGCTCGTCCGAGGAGCTGGAGGAGTCTCCAGTCTTGCGGCTGAGGGACATCATCGTTCATAATGAGTTTCTTGTATTATTTTCCCATATACAGGAGGTCAGACGGTAAACCTGAAGCTGCGTCTGTAATGTTTAACATCATGCCTAGGCATGGAGGGGCAAGATGGCAGCTAGGGCGTCAATGCAACCGATGTCCTCCCAGAAATCTCTGTAGGACGCCCCCCGGAGGAAAGAGCCACAACACCGGGCAGATGGTCAGACACACCTTCAGAAACTTACTACATTGTAGAACTCATTCTGCCGCTTTGCATTACAATGTAACTACATGACCCCCCCATTGTGACATGTTAAAAGAACTAAACTGGCCGTCGCTGGAATCTAAACGTACCCTTCACCTTTCCAACTTGGTGTTTAAGAGCTTTTCTGGGAAGCTACCACCCTACCTGAATAGACTGCTTCCCCCAGCAGCTCCCTCATCCTATAACCTCCGATCCAGGACCTGCACCGTACTCACAATACCACAATACAAAAAGACAGTGGCTAGATCCTCATTTTCCTACAGAGCACCACAATTATGGAATAACCTCCCAGACGCCATCAAATCTTCCCCCAGTCTAAAGTCACTCAAGAGCTCCTTACTAACATACCTCAATACAGAATGCACCTGTAAACATGTAACACAGTGACTATATACAGAATGCACCTGTAAACATGTAACACAGTGACTATATACAGTATGCAACTGTAAACATGTAACTGACTATATACAGAATGCGCCTGTAAACATGTAACACAGTGACTATATACAGAATGCGCCTGTAAACATGTAACATAATGACTATATACAGAATGCACCTGTAAACATGTAACATAGTGACTATATACAGAATGCACCTGTAAACATGTAACACAGTGACTATATACAGAATGCACCTGTAAACATGTAACACAGCGACTATATACAGAATGCGCCTGTAAACATGTAACATAGTGACTATATACAGAATGCACCTGTAAACATGTCACAGTGACTATATACAGAATGCACCTGTAAACATGTAACACAGTGACTATATACAGAATGCACCTGTAAACATGTAACATAGTGACAATATACAGAATGCACCTGTAAACATGTAACATAGTGACTATATACAGAATGCACCTGTAAACATGTAACATAGTGACTATATACAGAATGCACCTGTAAACATGTAACAGTGACTATATACAGAATGCGCCTGTAAACATGTAACACAGTGACTATATACAGAATGCGCCTGTAAACATGTAACACAGCGACTATATACAGAATGCGCCTGTAAACATGTAACACAGTGACTATATACAGAATGCGCCTGTAAACATGTAACACAGTGACTATATACAGAATGCGCCTGTAAACATGTAACACAGTGACTATATACAGAATGCACCTGTAAACATGTAACATAGTGACTATATACAGAATGCGCCTGTAAACATGTAACACAGTGACTATATACAGAATGAACCTGTAAACATGTAACATAGTAACTATATACAGAATGTACCTGTAAACATGTAACATAGTGACTATATACAGAATGCACCTGTAAACATGTAACAGTGACTATATACAGAATGCACCTGTAAACATGTAACAGTGACTATATACAGAATGCACCTGTAAACATGTAACATAGTGACTATATACAGAATGAACCTGTAAACATGTAACATAGTGACTATATACAGAATGTACCTGTAAACATGTAACATAGTGACTATATACAGAATGCACCTGTAAACATGTAACAGTGACTATATACAGAATGCACCTGTAAACATGTAACATAGTGACTATATACAGAATGCACCTGTAAACATGTAACATAGTGACTATATACAGAATGCGCCTGTAAACATGTAACATAGTGACTATATACAGAATGCGCCTGTAAACATGTAACATAGTGACTATATACAGAATGCACCTGTAAACATGTAACACAGTGACTATATACAGAATGCACCTGTAAACATGTAACATAGTGACTATATACAGAATGCACCTGTAAACATGTAACACAGTGACTATATACAGAATGCACCTGTAAACATGTAACATAGTGACTATATACAGAATGCACCTGTAGACATGTAACATAGTGACTATATACAGAATGCACCTGTAAACATGTAACATAATGACTATTTCCTACATATTTATTTTCTGTTAATCTGTATATTTGTGCGGTTTTTTTTAATATCTTGCATTGTATTACTTTGTATTTCTGTAACATGTTCTTGAATCCAGGACAAACTGAAAACCAGAGAAATCTCAATGTGTCCTTCCTGGGAAAATACTTTATAAATAAATAAATCTTACATTTGGAGCAGAGGCGAGGGTCAAAAAGCAGTAAAACAGGTATGAACGGCAGTAGCTCGGCACACGTGCCACATCCAGTGAGCTTTTTAAACCGCAGGGTTGGGGTTCATTTAGTTCTCGCCCGCAGCACAGTGTGGTCAGTGAAGATGCTGTGCCTGCAGGGGGCACCCTGTGCGGGCGGTGCTGGTAGCGCTATAATCACCTGGCACTCATTAAGGGTTCTCTATGAACAGTTAATGTGGCAATGAAGTAAACGCAGAGCTGGAACGCAGCGATCATGCAGAGGAAGCGTTATAATGACAAGCACCTGCTGCACGTTACATCCCAGCATTGACCCCAAGGGCGCGTTTCGCTCGTGTGCGCCCGCACCTCTCATGCGCCTTCAGAAAAAGGAATTTAGACGGACACAAAAAGGTAAGGGATTATAATCTAAAACATGGCCGCTGCCAGATTTCTGGTCGGTACTGGAGATCAGGGACATCCCATCACACCCAACCGGCTCGGTATGAATAAAGCCGCGTCCGCGTGTCTTACATGAGCAATTCCACCAGTCTCCTGCACACTCCCGCATCGATGACAGCCTGGATCTTATCGTTCGGCCCGTCTGACAGGTAGGAGAGGGCCCAGCAGGCATCAGCGAGGACATCCGTGTCATTAACAAACAGCAGCCAGGAGAGGACGGTCAGGCACGGGGAGACCTGCGGGACGGAGCAAACGTTACGGGACGCAAAGAGCGTGCAGAGACTCAACAGCAACTCCATGGAGGACAGGACGACGCGAGAGAAGGGAAGGATTACCTTGGCAAACTCTGGGGGAGGGTTTTTGCCCCGGCACAGGTTAGACAAGGCCCAAACGGCGTTCCGGGTCATCGTGAGACGGTTTTGCTTGGACAGTAGCCTGAAAGACATGGGAAAATCATACATGGTAAAGACGGAGCCCCCTCCCCGGCCAGGGGGATCCTGTAACGCAGCACATGTACTCACTGTAACAGGGGTGGCAGGATGTTACAGTCCAGCACGTAGTCCCTGCACACAGTGCTGTCTCCAGCGATGTTCCCCAGGGCCCAGACGGCCTGTCACGGATAAAGAAAGAAGTATGAAGTCTGACCAACATGGAGGCATCACCGGGGAACCGTTTGCCGTGGGCAGGAACACATCACCGCAGCCCTCCTCTATTTTAGCTCTACTGATCTGAGGTGAACCCCCATCCTGCAATCGAGTAAACAGTGCGCGGCGACACCACAGAGAACCTTCTTACAGCCACCGGGATGTCCTGAAGCAACGCCGCACAGGTCCGCCAGCCTCCAACAGGTACACAACCAAAAGAATACAGTGCGTGCTCAGCAAGGAGCCTTTTGTATCTGCTGTAATAAAACTCGTGCAATTGGAACCTTGTTGAGGCTCTTTATTCTTTTGTAATCCTATGCTGCAATCCATACTACAACTCCCAGCATCCAGACACCATGCCAAGCTGCACCACACTATCACATCATGTTCCCTCTGATCGCGGCGGCTTTATCGATCATTCCAATTTCTATTAAATCTTCCTGGAGCTTCACGCAGACCACTAGGGCTCAAACAACTAATCGATTAATCGACAAATAATCGATGATTAAAATAGTTGTCAACAATTTCCATTATGGATTAATGGGTGTTGATTAATGGTCCTGTGTGCAGCACACACTGTTTAGAGTCAGACTGAGTTAAAAGTAAATAACCTCAGTTTAGGAGCTGATTGGAGAAGACGCGCCGCTGCTTCACTCGGTGTGATTTAGGTCTACGGTTATGTCAGACACAACCAGTTTGTTTTTATTCCGTTTACAACAGTAGCAGAACTATAACACAAACAATAGGATACTGTCACTGGGTGAAGGAGCTGTATGCCGGTGTTTTATCCTTGAAGCTGGAGTCCTGTGCCACCACCCTATCCTCCCTGCCACACCCTCATTGGTCAGGAACTGCCATTCCCTCCCTTTGGTCTGTCCCTTTCCCCAAACTCACTTTTGTCCATACCAACTCCCTCTTGCACTCAGGTCAAGTCACTTGAGCAAAGTCACTCCCTTTTCCACTAAATTTTTTTAAAGGGACACTCTACGCACCCTGACCACTTTAGCTTATTAACCCCAATTTCATGCTGACATCATCATCTATGACCAAGTGCTTGTAGCTGCATTCATTTGAGAAAGCAAACATGGGTTTAAGCTGCGCATGCAGCATCAACCCATCCCTCTGACCAAGCGCTCGCATACCTTGTGTGAAAATTACGCAAGATACGCAATTTGCATATGTCCGTATGAAAGTTACGTACACTGCACAAATTACTTATGAAAAAAGGGGGAGGGGTTGTGTTTATTTTTTTACATAAAATTCCTTTTCAGTAAACACATTTTATTTTTAGTCCGATGAATCGATTAATCAAAATAATAAAAATCGGCCAACTAATCGATTATGAGAATAATCGTTAGTTGCAGCCCTACAGACCACCCTGTGCATCACGGCCTCTTCACCCTCCCGTCCTCTCATGCCACTTATATCAGACCCCAGGGGCCGTCACCCTTTATATCAGGCCCCAGGGATCGGCTGCACAGATTTACGAGCCAGGATAAGTCTGGCCGTCCACTGAGTCCATATTCCTGCGATGATGCGATCATCCAATATCGTCTGAAGTCGTCCGACTGATCCCACACCATGCAGGGGAATCAGCCTCTTCGACTGCATCCGACCACCGACGGAAGATTTCAGACGATTCTATGCGATTACAACAGACCTGCGATGTTTCCCATTTCAATGGGATTTATCGGACGATGCCAAGGCGATTTGATACAAGTTACATGAAAAAGATTAATTGTAACGCATGTGCATTACCTGCTCTTGCACGTCCTCGAACTCGGAGCTCAGTAGTTCTATGAAGATGGGCACGGCGCCGGCCTGGATCACGATGCGGGTCTGCAGGGAGTTCCCCGAGGCGATGTTTGTGAGCACCCACGCAGCCTCAAACTACACAGAGCGAAGGACAGCAACGTCAGAGTCAAGACAATTCATTAAAACGATGACGAAGCGGCAGGCTCCCTGCACGGCACTCTAAACACCGAATCACCGAGTGGCCCACCGCCACTTGGTTACCCTGAAGAGGTGCAGTGGTTTCAAGGGGGTTTTCACAGCGCCCCGCCTACCGCTCCTAGGCGTCACCGCACCTCGCCTCCCGCTCCTAGGCGTCACCGCACCTCGCCTCCCGCTCCTAGGCGTCACCGCACCTCACCTCACCTCCCGCCCCTAGGCGTCACCGCACCTCGCCTCCCGCCCCTAGGCGTCACCGCACCTCGCCGTCACCGCACCTAGCCTCCCGCCCCTAGGCGTCACCGCACCTCGCCGCCACCGCACCTCCCGCCCCTAGGCGTCACCGCACCTCGCCTGCCGCTCCTAGGCGTCACCGCACCTGTCGCTCCTAGGCGTCACCGCACCTCGCCTCCCGCCCCTAGGCGTCACCGCACCTCGCCTCCCGCCCCTAGGCGTCACCGCACCTCGCCTCCCGCCCCTAGGCGTCACCGCACCTCGCCTCCCGCCCCTAGGAGTCACCGCACCTCGCCTGCCGCCCCTAAGCGTCACCGCACCTCGCCTGCCGCCCCTAGGCGTCACCGCACCTCGCCTGCCGCTCCTAGGCGTCACCGCACCTCGCCTGCCGCTCCTAGGCGTCACCGCACCTCGCCTGCCGCTCCTAGGCGTCACCGCACCTCGCCTGCCGCTCCTAGGCGTCACCGCACCTCGCCTGCCGCTCCTAGGCGTCACCGCACCTCGCCTGCCGCTCCTAGGCGTCACCGCACCTCGCCTGCCGCTCCTAGGCGTCACCGCACCTCGCCTGCCGCTCCTAGGCGTCACCGCATCTCGCCTGCCGCTCCTAGGCGTCACCGCACCTCGCCTGCCGCTCCTAGGCGTCACCGCAGCTCGCCACCCGCTCCTAGGGTTTTTCACCCGAACCTGCCGGAAGCCGCGCATGCTAAACACAAAATGACTTGGGACACGTGACGCCTTTGATCCCACGTCTTCGTGCATCACCCCCGGACGAGCCTGGTCAATCCTTCCAATACACTTTTGCGTTCATGGACAGCTCTTCTTTGCGGGTAAGCTGAATACACCAAGCGGATGGATTCCAGTCGAGCTCCTGACCCTGGCCAGGTGTGCGGGCGATTTACCTGTAAGGTGCAATTCTCCTTCCTCTTCAAAAACTCCACGAACCTGGCCACGACCCCAGGAGTCCCGATCACTTCATCAATGGGAGGGTTCGGCTCTGCGGAGGAAATGTTAGCCTTCGTATTAGCCACGTGACTCCGATCCTCAGCCTGTCTGCGGCTGCAGCTGAGCACACGAAGAGTTAAAACGCTACATTCTCAAGCACAACCAAGACGCTTAGAGCAGCTGAGTCCACCCTGGAGGAACAACAGGGGCATTACACAATGTGCAGGGCTTAACCCCGTCACTGCTGAGCTAATTTTCACCATTTTATGCTTGTCACAAATCAGTGGTATCTGACGTCATGTTTTATTGCGGAACTCAGACATGTTGTATATCATTTAATTCAGCGGACTCAATAGATGCAAAACATATTTGTGTGAGTATACGTCACGTCAGAATGAGGTATATTTATATCCGCTATATAAAGTTATGGGCATTATTCAGCGTGTAAATTGTTTTTTCCGCATTTTATCACCAAAAGCTTTGTGGTTATACAGTGGCAAGAAAAAGTATGTGAACCCTTTGGGATTACGTGGAGTTTTGCATGAATTGGTCATAAAATGTGCTCTGATCTTCATCTAAGTCACAACAATTTGAAAAACACAGTCTGCTTAAAATAATACAACACAAACATTATATGTTTTCATGTGTTTATTGAACATAACATGTAAACATTCACAGTGCAGGGTGGGAAAAGTATGTGAACCCCTAGCCTAATGACTTCTCCAAGAGCTAATTGGAGCCAGGAGTGAGCCAACCTTGAGTCCAATCAGTGTGATATTATTGGATGTGTTGCTGAAAGCTGTCCTGCCTTTAAAAACACACACCAGTTTTGGGTTTACTGGTTTCAAGAAGCACTGCCTGATGTGAACCATGCCTCGCAGAAAAGAGCTCTCAGAAGACCTACGATCAAGAATTGTTGACTTGCATGAAGCTGGAAAGGGTTACAAAAGTATCTCCATAAGCCTTGATGTTCATGTGTCCACAGTAAGACAGACTGTCTACAAATGGAGAAAGTTCAGCACTGTTGCTACTCTCCCTAGGCGTGGTCGTCCTGTAAAGATGACTGCAAGAGCACAGCGCAGAATGCTTAATGAGGTAAAGAAGAATCCTAGAGTGTCAGCTAAAGACTTACAGAAATCTCTGGCACATGCTAACATTTTTGTTGACACATCTACAATAAGGAAAACATTAAACAAGAATGGAGTACATGGGAGGACACCACAGAGGAAGCCATTGCTGTCCAAAAAGAATATTGCAGCATGTTTGAAGTTTGCAAAAGAGCACCTGGATGTTCCACAGCACTACTGGCAAAACATTCTGTGGACCGATGAAACCAAAATTGAGTTGTTTGGAAAAAACACACAACACTATGTGTGGAGAAAAAAAGGCACAGCACAACAACAACAAAACCTCATCCCCACTGTAAAACATGGCGGAGGGAGCATCATGGTTTGGGGCTGCTTTGCTGCCTCAGGGCCTGGACGGATTGTTGTCATTGATGGAAAAATGAATTCCAGAGTTTATAAAGACATTTTGCAGGAAAACATAAGACCATCTGTCCGCCAACTGAAGCTCTGCAGAGGATGGGTGATACAACAGGACAATGACCCAAAGCATACAAGTAATTCAACAAAAGAATGGCTTCAACAAAACAAAATACGCCTTCTGGAGTGGCCCAGTCAGAGTCCTGACCTCAACCCGATTGAAATGCTGTGGCATGACCTTAAGAGAGCGATTCACACCAGACATCCCAAGAATATTGCTACACTGAAACAGTTTTGTGAAGAGGAGTGGTCCAGAATTACTCCAGATCGTTGTGCAGGTCTGATCTGCAACTACAGGAAACGTTTGGTTGAGGTTATTGCTGCCAAAGGAGGGTCAACCAGTTATTAAGTCCAAAGGTTCACATACTTTTTCCACCCTGCACTGTGACTGTTTACATGTTATGTTCAATAAAAACATGAAAACATATAATGTTTGTGTTGTATTATTTTAAGCAGACTGTGTTTTTCAAATTGTTGTGTCTTAGATGAAGATCAGAGACATTTTATGACCAATTCATGCAAAACTCCACGTAATCCCAAAGGGTTCACATACTTTTTCTTGCCACTGTATATGGTTTGGGTGCTCAATACAAACAAACCCTCAGAAATCCATGCTGCACTACCATATTATTCTAAGGAAATATACAAATTTTAATACAGGACTCGGAGGCGAGTATTTGCATTTCTCTTTTCTTTATTCCTCTCAGCAGCATTACAGGTATTTAACAAATTCAATATAAAAGAGAAAAAAACAGTCTCCCCACAACAGGGAATGTACCAAGTCCCCACAGTTCCCCCTGTGCAGTGCACATAGTCCCTTCCTGAAATAGGCTCCTCCTCTTGTTTGCTGCTCCTCTCAGCGAGACAAGAATCAACTTTCAACTCTCTCTTAAATTTACTGTTTCGGGTTTTCATTCAGAATAAATTGTTAAACTTGTTTTTGTTGAGACGCCAGCTTTTCCCAGAGATGGCCGCGGAGGTTGGCGCTCCCACGGGACAAATGCCGGGACCCCCAGGTCCCGGTGCGGGTTCCCTTCATTTACTTACTTCAGGGAGGACGATAATTTTTGTCCTACTGAAGTTTCATTCTGTTTTAAACGGTTTTAGTTTTCGCGCTTTGCTTGTGTTTTCCCGCTCTGAAGTGCCGCCGCAGAAACACTATACACTCCCACATTACAGCTTTGGCCCGCCCCTTTACCTCAGGGACGCGACGCCATTTCCTTTACACGTGGTCTAGCCTGCACACAAGATGTCGCTCTCGAAACCCCAACAGAGCAGGTCTCCTACCCCTACCCGGGAAACCCCGAGATGACAGCTCCTCCATGTGCACCTTGTGGATCTTCCACAAGCCATGACCAGGCCTCAGTTATTACCTCAGAGCATTCAGGTCCTTGTTATGTGGAAGATCCACAAGGTGCACATGGAGGAGCTGGCATCTCCGCAGCACTGCCTAACATGGATAGCGAGCCAAGTTCTCGCAAAAGGGCTCCTGACTGCGGGGCGTCAAAAGCGGCCGATGCTAAGAGACCCACAGCAGACGCTTGGAGTCTCATCCCCGTGAGGAAAGACTCAGGTTGAGATGACCTCGAATCCGGGTAAGATAAAGGAGACAACTCCTTAGTGATTTATGCACCGGAGGTCAATTCTGACCTAATGTCACCAGATGTGGAGCCGCCTCCTTTACAGGTTGGAGATACTATTTATGATCCCGAGGGTAACCCTCTCTTTAATCCCCGAGAGATATCTCACTGAGTTCCTCTGCTTGGGCTCCGCAGCCCCACATAGAACGGTGGGTCGATAAAAACACGCACGCCACAGTAAAAGCTGAGTGTCCCAGGCCCACTACCTCTGGGAAAACCTGTGTCACTCCTGATGTTGATGAAGCCTTTCAAAAATTTGTAGCAAATAAAGGATTTAATACAAAAAAGGGCATTGATCTGGCCCTACAGAATTGCCAGGACAAGCTGTTGGATACAGCTGGACCCCTAGTCAAGGTCCTATATACAGTTACTGAAGCCAAACTGTCTCGCACTCCATTAGATCACTCAGAAATAGCCGGATGGCTACAAAGATCCCTATGCTTGTTGGGTAATGCCAACTCGGCTGTCGCAGGCAAAAGACGGAAAACGATCCTTTTAAAGATGGATCCAACACTCTCCCATATGGCTGAGACAGACCAGGGAGTCCATATTTGGAGAACCATTTGCTAAACGCCTTAACACTTATGTGGGCTCATTCTCCCTGCTGGATAACGCCGTGACATCTATTAAAAAAGTATTTCACAAACGGGTCTCCCACACGGCCTGTAGAGGCAGGGATCGCTCTGCCGGCCGTGCGGGTCCTACTCGCTCTGCTGGCCGCGCGGGTCCTACTCGCTCTGCTGGCCGCGCGGGTCCTACTCGCTCGCTCTGCTGGCCTCTCTTAGAACACTGAAAAAACACAGTTACTCCCAGTTCAAGATTCTTCCCATCTCGAGCCAGGCCTTGGCGCAGCAGAATTAGCCATGGTGGCAGATTTGCGTCATCCAGACGGCCTTCAGGTGAGACAATTTCAAATTATTCAACCCTCTCAAACGAGAGTAGGTGGTCGACTGGTACAATTCTACCACAATTGGAATCGCCTTACCGGTGATGCTTGGATACTGAATACAGTTCAGGGTTATCTAATAGAATTTGTCATTACACCAACACAGCATCACTCTCCTGCCCCACTACACGTTGCGCAAGCTCAAACTCAGTGTTTACACGAGGAGGTACAGGACCTCCTGCTCAAAAATGCTATAGAACCAACCAGCCCTTCCACGGAAGGTTTCCTAAGTTCCCTTTTCCTGGTGGCAAAGAAAGGCGGCGGCATGCGTCCGGTCATAAACTTACGAGACCTCAACAACTTTGTTATACACAGACACTTCAAAATGGAAGGTATGCAGTGTGCACACATTACAACACGTCCTCCTCCAGCACGACTGGATGTTCAAGCTGGACATGAAGGCGCTTACCTGACTGTTCCAATACACGTATCACACAGACTTCCTAAAATTCACCTGGCAGAATCACACATACCGATTCACATGTCTACCTTTTGGCCTCTCTTCACGAAGCTGTCGAAGCCAGTAATCGCGTCCTTACGAGCGAGAGGCGTACGCCTCAATCTATTTAGACGACATCCTTCTGATGTCCCAAAGCAAGGAGACCCTCCTAGTTCACCTCGATTGGACAAAGTCTGTGTTGCAGGAACTGGGTTTCCTCATTAACGAAGAGAAATCCATCCTGGTCCCGAAACGCCGGATCGAATTTTTGGGTTTTCTCCTAGACTCCTCCGAAAGCAGGCTTTACCTTTCAAGTGCAAAGATGAGGGGTATACGGAAGGAAATATCCTCCCTCCTTCGTCACTCTGCTCCTACGCTGAGAATACTAGCCAGAAGATTGGTCTGCTAGCAGCAGCTCTTCTAGCAATTGTTCCAGCTCCTCTGCATTATTGGGCCCTCAAACGCCTGAAGGTCCGTTCCCTCCGAGTGGGTTTCGACTACAAGGATGTTATCCAGCTGACAGCGGATGCTCGCGAGGACCTCACATGGTGGCAGACCCACATGTCATTATGGAACGGGAAAAGACTTTTCCCTCTACCCCATCGTTAGTGATAGACTCGGATGCCAGCAATCTGGGCTGGGGAGCCCACTGGCGAAGGAGTGGAGACAGGGGGACGATGGTCTCAAGAGGAACGTCTGATTCACATCAATGTGTTGGAACTACTGGCGGGTTTCTTCACTCTCTGTTGCTTCACCAGGGGCACATCCCATCAACACCTTCTACTCCTTCTGGACAACTTCACAGCCGTCAGATATATAAACGCCATGGGAGGCCCAAGATCGGAACCTCTGACTCAGAGGGCAACGAATCTTTGGGATTATTGTCTCCAAAACGGCCTTTGGGTTCAAACCCAATTCATTCCAGGTCTCTCCAAATAGCAGACTGGAATTCCAGACACATCTTGGATGCAGGGGATTGGAATCTCCAGCCTTCGCTTTTCCGGGATCTTCAATCCCTGTGGGGTCCGTTCCAATGGGACCTCTTTGCATCCAGACTGAACGCACAACTCCCAGCTTTCTTCAGTTGGAGGCCGGACCCAGATGCTCTGGATACAGACGCGTTGCTTCAGGATTGGTCGTACAACCGTCATTACGCGTTTCCTCCATTCGCCCTCATCCCGAGGACGATATGGAGAGTGAGATTGTAGATGGCAACGGTCGTGGTGATAACCCCCAATTGGCCCAGTCAACCTTGGTTCCCCTCTCTATTGGAGCTGGCGATAGATATTCCCAGGGTGCTTCCGCGCCATCAAGACCTCCTCAGGAACTCGGAGAATCTGCCTCATCCACTATTGCTTCAAGACAAATTGTCACTATTGGTGTGACTGATTTCAGGTTCACCTGGCAAGGCCAAGGAATTTCGAGACAAACTGAAGAGTTGCTGTTACAGGCCTGGGGCCCAAGCACAAGAGGCGTATACAGATCTGCCTGGAACAGATGGGCTGCTTGGTGTATGGGACAACACCTGGATCCCTTCTCGGCTTCTCTGAATTTTGTCCTTGAATTTCTAACCAGTATATTTGATTCCGGAGTAGCTCATCGAACCTTGAAAGTCTATCGTTCAGCTGTCTCGGTGGAACATGTTGGGCTCGTTGGCATGGCCATCGGTCAACACCCGCTTATCTGTAGATTGTTGCGAGCTGCCCGCTTGGTTAGACCTCCTCTCACTCGGTACTCGTCCACTTGGGATGTTTCCATTGTGGATCAGGTTCTTGGAACGGTGGCCTGATAATACAGCTTTGTCCTTACAGCAATTGTCATCCAAGCTTGTGGTTTTGTTCTGCTTGCTCTCCTGCAAGCGTGTAGGTGATGTTAGGGCCTTGGATTACCCTTCCAGATCTTTTAGACAGGATGGCGTCTATTTTGATATATCTCGTAGGACTAAGACCTCGATTTCCTCAGTTTTCTATCCAGTTTTCCCCGACCGCCCTCTACTGTGTCCGGTGCGGTGTCTCCGGTCCTATGATTCGCGCACGTCTGACTTCAGGCAGGGTGTTGTGTCCCCTTTGTTTATATCGTTTCGATCCCCGCATGCCCCAGTCTCATCACCGACTCTGGCACGCTGGGTGCGATGGCTATTGAACTTAGCTGGTGTGGATATCTCCTGTTTTGGGGTGCACTCTGTGCGCAGTGCCATGGTTTCGTCTGCTTTGGCGGCTGGTTGTCGTTTGGAAGATATCATGCTGTCAGCAGACTGGTCCAGGGAATCGACGGCACATCTGTTTTATGTTCGTACGCTGCCTCACTGGACGTCCTCAGTTATAGATCAGCTTTAAACTAGCAAATACTTGCCTCCGAGTCCTGTATTGCAATTACTAAATCTTCCTATTTCATAACGGAAAGTTTGAATATTAAGAAGGACTCGGAGGCGAGTATTTCCCTCCCTCGACCTCCCTTCTGTATACTGTGACAGACTGTTCATAATAATAAAGATATTTCATATGGTTTACCGACTCGTTCACCTTGTGTTATTGCTATACCATTCTATGCTAGCGATGTAATTGTCGCGCTTGCGTTGTTTTCATTTCCTAAATAAAGAAACTTATGACCCGATTCTGCACTCTTTTATTCAATGTGATTTTGCACTTAGTTGCGGTTTTGTTTCTAACCACGGCACCGTGTTTCTGTTTTTCCACAGCCTCGTGAGTGCTCCTTCCCACCGTTTGGTTGACACTCGGATTCCTCCTCGACTTCCTCTGACGGCATGAGAAGTCTTCGTTTTCCCTGTTGGAATGTTTCGTTTTGTTGATCTCGATCTCGTTACACGCAAAAAGGAGGAGGAGCCTATTTCGGGAAGGGACTACGTGCACTGCACAAGGGGAACTGTGGGGACATGGTACATTCCCTGATGTGGGGAAGACTGTTTTTTTCTCTTTTATATTTAACTTGTTAAATACCTCTAATGCTGCGGAGAGGAATAAAGAAAAGAGAAATGCAAATACCCGCCTCCGAGTCCTTCTTAAAATTCCGTTAATTTCCGTTAGGAAAATTTTGTAATTTTAACCAATATTGAGGAAACGACACCCCCCCCCCCACGTCTTCTATTTTGGCACATTGCATCATGGGAAATGAGACGTGAGTAATGGCAGTGACGTTGTTTGCTTTAGGTGTGAAAAGCAGACATTGCCGCTGCCTTAGAAGCAGAAATATAAATGCCTGCACTAACCAATCCTGTGTTAAGGGGGTTTAATGGACGTCGTGACGTGCCCCCCCCCCCCCGATTGGCCACTCCCAGGTGGATCGTCAGGAAGGTGTGTTTACTGGATGGCGCGAGGGGGCACCAGGCGGACGATAGATTGTGATCTCAGAGGACGAGCGTTTCAGCGGTCTTACCTTTAGAAAGCAGTTTTCGGAATCTCTGGGTGGCTGCGAGCTGCTGCTCCGGGTTATTGGAGAAGATCATGTCTATCATGTCTGCCGTGATGACCCCGCTCTGAAAAACAAACACATCGAGGAAGCGTCATGGACAGCTATACTGAGGGCTACTGCAGTCCAGTATTTATTATTATTATTATTCTTTATTTATAAAGCGCCAGCATATTCCGCAGCGCTGTACAATAAGCACAGTATAGACAGGGTTACAATACATTGAACAACATTTGACAAACAGTACAGGAGGAGATGAGGGCCCTATTCCCGTAGGAACTCACAATCTAGGAGGGTTGGGGTTGGAAACAGGAGGAGAGGACTGTAAGGTGAGAGTGATTGATGGTTGCGTCAGTGAGTTGGGTGGTAGGCTTCCCTAAATAGGAATGTTTTCAGGGAGCGTTTGAAGGAAGAGAAGTTAGGGGAAAGTCTGACAGTACGAGGGAGAGCGTTCCAGAGAGTGGGGGCTGCGCGTGAGAAATCCTGCAGTCTATCATGGAAGAGGTGATGCGGGGAGAAGCTAGGCGCAGGTCACTGTTTGACCTTAGGGAGCGGGCTGGGTGTATTTGGTGATTAGTGAGGACAGGTAGTGGGGAGCTGAGTTAGTGAGGGTTTTGTAGGTAAGGATAAGGATTTTGAACTTAATTCTGCAGTGGATGGGGAGCCAGTGAAGGGACTCGCAGAGGGGAGCGGCAGAGACAGAGCGGCGGTGAGGTGAATTAGCCTGGCGGAGGCGTTCAGGATGGATTGTAGGGGGGAGAGGTGGGACAGAGGGAGGCCAGATAAGAGATTATTGCAATAGTCGAGTCGGGAGATTACCAGGGCGTGTATGAGTGTTTTGTGGCGACAGCGGTAAGAAATGGCCGAATTCTGTAAATATTACGCAGTTGATATCGGCAGGAGGAGGAAAGAGACTTGATGTGGGGGATGAAGGAAAGAGCAGAGTCAAGTGTAACTCCAAGACAGCGAACTTGGTTTGATGGGGAGATGGTGATACCCTCCACCGTGATCGAGAAGTCAGGAGTGGGGCGGCATTAGAGGGAGGAATAAGTAGGAGCTCAGTCTTTGACATGTTGATCTTTAGGTGGTGGGAGGCCATCCAGGAGGAGATGCCAGATAAACAGTCACTGACTTTGGAAAGGACAGGGGGAGAGAGATCAGGGGTAGAGAGGTAGATCTGAGTGTCATCAGCGTAGAGGTGGTAATTAAAGCCAAAGCTGTTGATGATTTTGCCCAGGGAGGAGGTGTAGATGGAAAAGAGCAGAGGACCAAGGACAGAGCTTGAGGTACACCAACAGATAGAGGCAATGAGGAGGAGGAGTTACCAGCAAAGGACACACAGAAGGACCTGTTGGATAAATAGGAGTCAATCCAAGCAAGTGCAGTGTCACCGAGACCCAGAGAGTTGAGGGTCTGTAGAAGGAGACAGTATCAGATCATTTAATGTGCCGAGGGGACAGTGACCGTCTCCCTGCGCAGGATAAGCGAAGGTTTAATCCCCCAAGAACCCGTTAACATTTACCAAGTCACACGGGATCGCTGACCCTAACACATTGCTGCCAGCAGGCCCAGGTTTCCAGGCACAGTCTCAGGTTTGCGCTTGGTGCCTTGGGGTTAATTGCTTCTGGACAGTCCTGGTATTGAGACTTGGGGCAGATGAGTTAAGAGTACATGGTCAGGACAACGAGGGCAAACCCGGGACCATCCCTGGAAAGCTGAGACACTTGGCAAAAATGTCAACACCCCATAAGAACGTCCTCTCGATGAAGTTGCTATGTGGAGTTTAAAGGGCCAGTACGACCAAAAAATGACAGGTCCTTATTGTGTTTATGTTGCCGATATCTTACATGTGCTTTGCTTTTCTCTTGTATGTTTAAAAAATATTTCCTTCTATATGTGTCACTGGGCGCATGCGTTGTGTGATATTTTCCTCTATATGTGTCACTGGGTGTATCCATTGTCTGATATTTTCCTCTAGGTGTCACTGGGTGCATCCATTGTGTGATATTTTCCTCTATATGTGTCACTGGGTGCATCCATTGTGTGATATTTTCCTCTATATGTGTCACTGGGTGCATCCATTGTGTGATATTTTCCTCTATATGTGTCACTGGGTGCATCCATTGTGTGATATTTTCCTCTATATGTGTCACTGGGTGCATCCATTGTGTGATATTTTCTTCTATATGTGTCACTGGGCGCATCCATTGTGTGATATTTTGTATCTTTCAATCACTTGCTCCTCACTGTGTGGCTTTGGTCATAGAATGGAGTGAATGGGTCAGTCACCGACTCACATCATTGTATTGTGTGGGATGTATTCAAAGGACATCACCAGGGGGGAGATTAGAAGTATTTTAAGCTCCCTGCTTTGTCACATTTAGCTGCTAGCTCTCATCTCTGGTATCCTGGAGAAAACAATGCTGCCTTATATAAACATTCCTACTCCACCTCATTAACTGTTAAATACTGTAGATTAAACGATCAACTGCAGTAAAGCAAAGATTATGGTAAATGTTGCATCATGGGAAAAATGCAGAGATAAAAAACCTAACCTTATTTTTCTCTTTTTACGTGAATTTATTTTAAAGTAAAAAAACCAAAAAACAGCAGCATGTGTTTTATAAAGTGTTTATAATGTGTTTCTATGTGTAAAGCACAAGTAATCTAGTTACAGCTTAGGTACGTGGCAGTGTCCCTTTTAGACTGTCCATACTGAGCTGGCATGGATACCCGCAGAGCCCGATGTGCGAGACTGAAAGCAGAGGGGACCAAGCAAAATAATCCCACAAATGGTGTCAGTCTAACAGCGGCTGTGCCCCCCCCCCCTCAAATGAAATGATAAAATCCAAAGGGTCTATTCACAAAGCACCCAATCTTTATCCAATTTCAGTGAATTCACCGTTTAGCCAAAAGAGGAGTCGCCAAAGCAGTTATCAAACATGGGCAAAAACTGATGAACTGGCATTGGCGATTTCCACCAAACGGATAAAAAAAAAAAAAAAAAAGGCAGCCTCCGAGTCTCCTAATAGAAGAGTCAACCAATAAAAATATAGCAAAAATGTGTCCAAGTAATAAAAAGGTCCTTTAAAAACATAATAAAAAGGTGTAACACAGAATAATAACAAATAGTCTTAAAGTGTTTTTAATAAAACGATTTCTCGTTACATTAAAACCTATCACAGTTACGTGCATTTATAAAGCGCCAACAAGTTCTGTGGTGCTATTAGATTCAAATTGAGATCACTGAAATCAGATAATTTTTCCGCAATTTAACTCACCGCTGCCATCTCCATGTTGTTGATCTGTGCCTCGTGAAGGTTGCCGTCCGCCATGCCCTCCTCCTCAGCCCCTTCCTCTGCAGTGGCGACATTTCTGCGCTTGAAGAGCTGCCGAAGAGAAGACGCGGGCAGAAATCATTCAATACGGCTGATCAGGAGGGACACCAGGGAACAAGATGAATAATGCAACCACATGGGCAAAGCATGAAAAGGGACACCCCGGGCAGGCCCAATACCCTCTGCTACGCTGATACCCTGAGGGTTTCCCCCCGTGCATGTGTCCTGTCCCACCGTCTAATGCAGCGAGGGTCTGCCGCGACCCAGCCAAACCCTGACGTTACAACGACCATTATTATGGAACGACAGGACGCGCGCGCTGTATCAATATACCACGACGCTGTACACAGACACAGCTGCCTTATGGCGGCACACAAAACTTAAATAGAAATACCCAGGGCTCGACAAATCCAGTGTCAGGTAGCCACTGGCTCCTAAAACCTTACCCCTGGCTCCTTAAGCTATGGACTATAAAGAGAAAAAAAAAAAAAACACTCTACAAAACATGGCCTTCCAAAACATTCCAGCACGGCAAGGTGTGATCATCTGACCACTAGTAAAGTCGCCATCTGCAGGGCGGCCGCGGAAAAGCCGACTTCAAAAAGTCGCCAAATTCAATCAAAAATATACAAATTAGAGCGTTTCTGGTAGTTGTGGGGGTAAAATAAAAAGTCCAAAATTGTTGGGGAAGAGCCTAGAATGAAGTCGGCTTCACCTCGATGAGCTCAGTGCTGGAGGTACGTGTGTTTTAGGCCTGGTCCCAGGTGTGTGTTAACGTGGGGACAATGAGGTGCAGGGGCGTCTGACTGCAGCACCGCACTGAATATAACCCCATCCCCTGTCTCACCTGCTCCTCCCGCTTCTGTTTGCGCAGCTGAAGCCCCTCCTCCTCTCGCCGCCGCCGCATTTCGTCCGGGTTGAGGGACTTGTTCTTGTAGCTTTTCAGCCGAGAGCTTTCTTTTCCTGAGCTGGTCATGTTGCCTGTGGAGACAGACACACGTTACACAAAGCTTGAAGAAAAACGTGTACAGCAAGGCCGAAGTGAGCGACCTGCACGCAGCCCAAATCAGGCCCGAAGCGCGCGACCTGCACGCAGCCCAAATCAGGCCCGAAGGGCGCGACCTGCACGCAGCCCAAATCAGGCCTGAAGCGAGCGACCTGCACGCAGCCCAAATCAGGCCTGAAGCGAGCGACCTGCACGCAGCCCAAATCAGGCCTGACGCGAGCGACCTGCACGCAGCCCAAATCAGGCCCGAAGCGCGCGACCTGCACGCAGCCCAAATCAGGCCCGAAGCGCGCGACCTGCACGCAGCCCAAATCAGGCCTGAAGCGAGCGACCTGCACGCAGCCCAAATCAGGCCCGAAGGGCGCGACCTGCACGCAGCCCAAATCAGGCCCGAAGGGCGCGACCTGCACGCAGCCCAAATCAGGCCCCAGCGACCTGCACGCAGCCCAAACAGGCCCGAAGGGCGCGACCTGCACGCAGCCCAAATCAGGCCCGAAGGGCGCGACCTGCACGCAGCCCAAATCAGGCCCGAAGGGCGCGACCTGCACGCAGCCCAAATCAGGCCCGCCGCGAGCGACCTGCACGCAGCCCAAATCAGGCCCGCCGCGAGCGACCTGCACGCAGCCCAAATCAGGCCCGAAGGGCGCGACCTGCACACAGCCCAAATCAGGCCCGAAGGGCGCGACCTGCACACAGCCCAAATCAGGCCCGAAGGGCGCGACCTGCACACAGCCCAAATCAGGCCCGAAGGGCGCGACCTGCACACAGCCCAAATCAGGCCCGAAGGGCGCGACCTGCACACAGCCCAAATCAGGCCCGAAGGGCGCGACCTGCACACAGCCCAAATCAGGCCCGAAGGGCGCGACCTGCACGCAGCCCAAATCAGGCCAAAACATTCAACCAATACCATGGACCAAGCAGAACCAGATGAAGAAACCCACGTCTACAAAGCCCCCGGACAAAACGGGATTGCCACGACAAGCCCCCCCCCCCCCGTCTTCTAAAGCGATCAGGAGAGAAAGGCAAAGTGGGACGCCGCGTTCAGCTCCCAGGGTGCACCGCGGCACCGCATTTACAGTCACACATAGCAAATACACAAACTTATAAGGGGGTCTTGGGGCAATGCAACGTGCTCAAATAACACCGAGAAAGCCCCCCCTCGCCCGATCACTTGTTTGCTCTCTGTAATGATAAATGTGGTGGCCCTGGTGCACCCGGTGAACTGAGCGCGGTGTTCTCAGCCGCATTGCTTTTTCTTTCCTGCATTGTAGAGCCGGTGCACCGGAATACAGGCCTGAGCGCTGCCAGAGGACCCCCCCCCCCATATAATCAGATGAGGACCTCATACGGATACACTCTGCCTCCCCTCCTACAATACATACGTATCCAACTCCACACACACGCAGCTCACATCATTACTAGACCCACTTTCTCTGTCTGAACAGCTGGAAATAGGACAAACCCAGAGCGGCACATGACGACGCCGCCGCCGCGAGCTACAGAGTCAGCAGTATGTGACGGACAGAGGCATTGTTCCATGTATGTGGATATATTGCCAGAAAACAATACGACAGGATGAAGGAATGTTCAGCACCGGCTACGGTGACCAGCGAGAGCACATCACTGTATCTATAAACCCAATCCCACAACACAAAGGAGATAATGAGGAAACAAACTCCACCAACGCATACACACATATACAACCCGACCCCTCCCCGACACACACCACACAGATATAACCCGACCCCTCCCCGACACACACCACACAGATATAACCCGACCCCTCCCCGACACACACCACACAGATACAACCCGACCCCTCCCCGACACACCACCACACAGATATAACCCGACCCCTCCCCGACACACACCACACAGATACAACCCGACCCCTCCCCGACACACACCACACAGATATAACCCGACCCCTCCCCGACACAAATCACACAGATATAACCCGACCCCTCCCTGACACAAATCACACAGATATAACCCGACCCCTCCCCGACACAAATCACACAGATATAACCCGACCCCTCCCCGACACAAATCACACAGATATAACCCGACCCCTCCCTGACACAAATCACACAGATATAACCCTCCCCCTCCCCGACACACACCACACAGATATAACCCGACCCCTCCCCGACACAAATCACACAGATATAACCTGGCCCCTCCCCGACACAAATCACACAGATATAACCCGACCCCTCCCCGACACAAATCACACAGATATAACCCGACCCCTCCCCGACACAAATCACACAGATATAACCCGACCCCTCCCTGACACAAATCACACAGATATAACCCGACCCCTCCCTGACACAAATCACACAGATATAACCCGACCCCTCCCTGACACAAATCACACAGATATAACCCGACCCCTCCCCGACAGAAATCACACAGATATAACCCGACCCCTCCCCGACACAAATCACACAGATATAACCCGACCCCTCCCCGACACAAATCACACAGATATAACCCGACCCCTCACTGACACAAATCACACAGATATAACCCGACCCCTCCCCGACACAAATCACACAGATATAACCCGACCCCTCCCCGACACAAATCACACAGATATAACCCGACCCCTCACTGACACAAATCACACAGATATAACCCGACCCCTCCCCGACACAAATCACACAGATATAACCCGACCCCTCCCCGACACAAATCACAGATACAACCCGACCCCTCCCCGACACAAATCACACAGATATAACCTGACCCCTCCCTGACACAAATCACACAGATATAACCCGACCCCTCCCTGACACAAATCACAGATATAACCCGACCCCTCCCTGACACAAATCACACAGATATAACCCGACCCCTCCCCGACACAAATCACACAGATATAACCGACCCCTCCCCGACACAAATCACACAGATACAACCCGACCCCTCCTGACACAAATCACACGGATATAACCTGACCCCTCCCCGACACAAATCACACAGATATAACCCGACCCCTCCTGACACAAATCACACAGATATAACCCGACCCCTCCCTGACACAAATCACAGATATAACCCGACACAAATCACAGATATAACCCGACCCCTCCCTGACACAAATCACAGATATAACCCGACCCCTCCCTGACACAAATCACACAGATATAACCGACCCCTCCCTGACACAAATCAGATATAACCCGACCCCTCCCCGACACAAATCACACAGATATAACCTGACCCCTCCCTGACACAAATCACACAGATATAACCCGACCCCTCCTGACACAATCACAGATATACCTGACCCCTCCCTGACACAAATCACACAGATATAACCCGACCCCTCCCTGACACAAATCACACAGATATAACCCGACCCCTCCCTGACACAAATCACACAGATATAACCCGACCCCTCCCTGACACAAATCACACAGATATAACCCGACCCCTCCCCGACACAAATCACACAGATATAACCCGACCCCTCCATGACACAAATCACACAGATATAACCCGGCCCCTCCCCGACACAAATCACACAGATATAACCCGACCCCCCCGACACAAATCACACAGATATAACCTGACCCCTCCCCGACACAAATCACACAGATATAACCCGACACAAATCACACAGATATAACCCGACCCCTCCCTGACACAAATCACACAGAACCTGTGCAGGCATGATTTTTGTTCAGGCACAATAAAGCTAGGTGAAGCTGTGGCTGTTTGCTTATGAGTGAGGTGTAATGCGCATGATTACCGGGGGCTGGCAGTGCCCTCTTAATGTGGCTTATAGGGGGTCCATTGGGTACGTGATAGGGACACACAGCACATGTGTAGCATGAGGCCGCAGGGTTCGTGTATTTATAGCACGCACGGTTGTCTGGCTGAGGTTTTGTATTTATGGTGCGTCCTTCTGTTGTGGCTTCATAGTTATGACGCGCGTGTCGGTGTGTTTGTATGTGTGGGTTTATAGTGACAGGGGGGGCTGTGTATCACATGGTATCTGTGTTTCGTGTCGGTGTGTTTGTATGTGTGGGTTATAGTGACAGGGGGGGCTGTGTATCACATGGTATCGGTGTTTCGTGTCGGTGTGTTTTATGTGTGGGTTTATAGTGATGGGGGGGGGCTGTCTGTATCACATGGTATCTGTGTTTCGTGTCGTGTGTTTGTATGTGTGGGTTTATAGTGACAGGGGGGGCTGTGTATCACATGGTATCGGTGTTTCGTGTCGGTGTGTTTGTATGTGTGGGTTTATAGTGACAGGGGGGGCTGTGTATCACATGGTATCGGTGTTTCGTGTCGGTGTGTTTGTATGTGTGGGTTTATAGTGATGGGGGGCTGTGTATCACATGGTATCGGTGTTTCGTGTCGGTGTGTTTGTATGTGTGGGTTTATAGTGACAGGGGGGGCTGTGTATCACATGGTATCTGTGTTTCGTGTCGGTGTGTTTGTATGTGTGGGTTTATAGTGACGGGGGGCTGTGTATCACATGGTATCGGTGTTCGTGTCGGTGTGTTTGTATGTGTGGGTTTATAGTGACAGGGGGGGCTGTGTATCACATGGTATCGGTGTTTCGTGTCGGTGTGTTTGTATGTGTGGGTTTATAGTGATGGGGGGCTGTGTATCACATGGTATCGGTGTTGCGTGTCGGTGTGTTTGTATGTGTGGGTTTATAGTGACGGGGGGGCTGTGTATCACATGGTATCGGTGTTTCGTGTCGGTGTGTTTGTATGTGTGGGTTTATAGTGACGGGGGGCTGTGTATCACATGGTATCGGTGTTTCGTGTCGGTGTGTTTGTATGTGTGGGTTTATAGTGACGGGGGGCTGTGTATCACATGGTATCGGTGTTTCGTGTCGGTGTGTTTGTATGTGTGGGTTTATAGTGACGGGGGGCTGTGTATCACATGGTATCGGTGTTGCGTGTCGGTGTGTTTGTAGTGTGGGTTTATAGTGACAGGGGGGGCTGTGTATCACATGGTATCGTGTTTCGTGTCGGTGTGTTTGTATGTGTGGGTTTATAGTGACAGGGGGGGCTGTGTATCACATGGTATCGGTGTTTCGTGTCGGTGTGTTTGTATGTGTGGGTTTATAGTGACGGGGGGCTGTGTATCACATGGTATCGGTGTTGCGTGTCGGTGTGTTTGTATGTGTGGGTTTATAGTGACGGGGGGCTGTGTATCACATGGTATCGGTGTTTCGTGTCGGTGTGTTTGTATGTGTGGGTTATAGTGATGGGGGGCTGTGTATCACATGGTATCGGTGTTGCGTGTCGGTGTGTTTGTATGTGTGGGTTTATAGTGATGGGGGGCTGTGTATCACATGGTATCGGTGTTGCGTGTCGGTGTGTTTGTATGTGTGGGTTTATAGTGACGGGGGGGGCTGTGTATCACATGGTATCGGTGTTTCGTGTCGGTGTGTTTGTATGTGTGGGTTTATAGTGACGGGGGGGGGGGCTGTCTGTGTTTCTGCTGACTCCTCGGTAGTGTTATATAGTTGTAGAAACATTACGTGAGCCGCTGGAGTCGTCCCCCCAGAGCTCAGGAAGCGAGCGCTACGCCAATATTAGATTTAGGGGGTCATTCACTAAGCGCTGTTGTTTTTTGTTGTAACTGTCGGAATCAACGCAGCAGAAAAAGAAGATTCGTTGGTGAAGCTTCCCCTGCCGTCTTTTGTCTCTTTTTGAAACGTAAAACTTTGCGGTGGCAGCACATGGTATCTGGCGCTTGCTGCCTTGGCTTTGGGTCACACAGTGAGCAGCCTCCACGTACCCGTGACATGTAAAGACGCGTGCGCTGTTGTGTCCTGCCCCGGGAGCGGGATCCTTTGTAACACTGCCGTTAATCGCTGTGCTTGTAGTAGTCATACACGAAAAAGACACCAAGAAAAGGTGGTAAGAGCTGATTAAAGCATGTTGTTATCTGCTGAGTACAGGCGGGGGGGGGGGCCTCATCGCTAGCCTGGTGCGTTGATGTGGGGGGGTGCAGAGCGGGCAGTTTTAATGCCCTCAGGAGAGTCACGGTGCCGAGGCTGTGCTTCAGAGACCTGGTCACACACGCCGTCCCCGTCATGCGAAGAAAATGGATTTCATTTTTGGATCTAGTGTCAACAATTAGTCATTTTTAACCCATAAACTCCCTGAACACCCCCCCCCCCCCACCACCACGCCGTATCTCAAACTGTACAAGTGCTTGTATGGGGTTTGCCTGTTGGAGGAGGGGTGGGACGTGCGTGGGAAAAATAAAACGAGATTCCAGCGTGTGTGTAATGCTGCACAAACCCAGAAAAACGTGTGCCTGCTCCGGATCTCACGGGCAGCGATGGGAATGGCCCCGGGCAGCACAGGATTCTGGGATATAGAGTACAGGGTTACCACATGCTCAGCTCATCCAGCACGGTCACATGTGATTTTATTCCTTTAACGCAGAGACCTCAAACTCCCCCCCCCCCAGATGTTTCAGAACTACATCTCCCATGATTCTCTGCCCATTTATTGCATCCAAAGAATTCTGGGAGTTGTAGGCAATAAACATCTGTGGGGCCAGAGTTTGAGATTCCCTGCTTTAACGAGCGGCATTAACACACTTCATAACACACACACACACCTCATGGTACAGTGGCACAGTAATCCTACACAACTGGACCATAAGTCTAATGGATGCTGGAAATCGACATTGAGGTTTATAGATATTAGACAATGCACAGTATACACACACACACACACACACAAACACACACACTATATACATTTCAGGATGCAGAGGAGCCAGTGAGTCTGCTGAAACAATGCACTTTGTGGTTACATTGTATCAGTTAGTAATGACTGGTTCCATAAGGAAGAGAAGTAAAGCTGTATATGCAGGGGATTCTCTACGTCCCTTATATCAACGTGAAAAAAGCTACATCTAAAAAAACAAACACAGGGATGTGACGGACCACCTGGCACCCCACCTTTGTGCCTCTGTCAGGTGGTGGGACACACACAGTGTATGGGGGCGGGACACACACAGTGTATGAGGGCGAGACACACACAGTGTATGAGGGCGAGACACACACAGTGTATGAGGGCGAGACACACACAGTGTATGAGGGCGAGACACACACAGTGTATGAGGGCGAGACACACACAGTGTATGAGGGCGAGACACACACAGTGTATGAGGGCGAGACACACACAGTGTATGAGGGCGAGACACACAGTGTATGAGGGCGAGACACACACAGTGTATGAGGGCGAGACACACACAGTGTATGAGGGCGAGACACACACAGTGTATGAGGGCGAGACACACACAGTGTATGAGGGCGAGACACACACAGTGTATGAGGGCGAGACACACACAGTGTATGAGGGCGAGACACACACAGTGTATGAGGGCGAGACACACACAGTGTATGAGGGCGAGACACACAGTGTGAGGGTGAGACACACACAGTATGAGGGTGGGACACACAGTATGAGGGGGACACACAGTATGAGGGGGACACACAGTATGAGGGGGGACACACAGTATGAGGGGGACACAATAAGGGGGGGACACAGTATGGGGGACACACACAGTATGAGGGGGACACACACAGTATGGGGGACAGTATGAGGGGGAGACAGTATGAGGGGGAGACACACAGTATGAGGGGGGGAGACACAGTATGAGGGGGAGACACAGTATGAGGGGGACACACAGTATGAGGGGGACACACACAGTATGAGGGGGACACACACAGTATGAGGGGGGACACACAGTATGAGGGGGGACACACAGTATGAGGGGGGACACACAGTATGAGGGGGGACACACAGTATGAGGGGGACACACAGTATGGGGGGGACACACAGTATGGGGGGGACACACAGTATGGGGGGACACAGTATGAGGGGGGACACAAACAGTATGAGGGGGGACACACAGTATGAGAGGGGACACACACAGTATGAGAGGGGACACACACAGTATGAGAGGGGACACACAGTATTTATTTATTTAAAAAGGATTTTACCAGGAAGGATACATTGAGATTTCTCTCGTTTTCAAGTATGTCCTGGATTCAACAACATTGAAGTGTTACAGAAATACAAAGTAATACAATGCAAGATATTAAAAAACAACACAAATATACAGATTAACAGAAAATAAATATGTAGGAAATACAGTCACTGTGTTACATGTTTACAGGTGCATTCTGTATATAGTCACTGTGTTACATGTTTACAGGTGCATTCTGTATATAGTCACTATGTTACATGTTTACAGGTGCATTCTGTATATAGTCACTATGTTACATGTTTACAGGTGCATTCTGTATATAGTCACTGTGTTACATGTTTACAGGTGCATTCTGTATGTAGTCACTGTGTTACATGTTTACAGGTGCATTCTGTATATAGTCACTATGTTACATGTTTACAGGTGCATTCTGTATATAGTCACTGTGTTACATGTTTACAGGTGCATTCTGTATATAGTCACTGTGTTACATGTTTACAGGTGCATTCTGTATATAGTCACTAGGTTACATGTTTACAGGTGCATTCTGTATATAGTCACTAGCTTACATGTTTACAGGTACATTCTGTATATAGTTACTATGTTACATGTATACAGGTGCATTCTGTATTGAGTATGTTAATAGGGTAGTCTTGAGTGACTTAAGACTGGTGGAAGATTTGATGGTGTCTGGGAGGTTATTCCATAATTGTGGTGCTCTGTAGGAAAATGAGGGCCGAGCCACTGTCTTTTTGTATTGTGGTATTGCAAGTAAGGTGCTGGTCCTGGATCGGAGGTTATAGGATGAGGGAGCTGCTGGGGGAAGCAGCATATTCAGGTAAGGTGGCAGCTTCCCAGAGATGCTCTTAAACACCAGGCTGGAAAGGTGAAGGGTGCGTCTGGATTCCAGCGATGGCCAGTTTAGCTCTTTTAACATGTCACAATGGTGGGTCATGTAGTTACATTGTAGCGCAAAGCGGCAGAATGAGTTATACAATGTAGTAAGTTTATGGAGGTGTGTTTGCGGGGCGGCTGCATACACTACATCTCCGTAATCAATAGCCGGCATAAGCATTTGTTGTACAATCTGCTTTCTTACCGCGGGGCTCAGCCAGGATTTGTTTCTGTACAGGGCACCTAGTTTGGGGTATAGTTTAGATGAGAGTTTTTCGATGTGGGGGCCAAAGGATAGATTTGGGTCTAACCACATACCTCGATATTTGAGAGAAGTGACTGTGGTCAGCGGGCCATTTGATTTTGTCCCAACACATAGATGGGGATTTTGCAATTCGTGTAGTTTAGGTTTTGTTCCAAAGAGCATCGTTACAGTTTTGTCAGTATTTAAAAAAAGTTTGTTGTGTTTGATCCACTTTTCTACCTCTGTGAATTGTTCTTGCAGCACGGCCTCCAGCTGCGGGAGATTTGGTTTGCTGGTATAGATCACAGTGTCGTCTGCGTACATATGTACAGTTGAGGCTTTGCAGACGTTGGGCAGATCATTTATGAATATTGTGAATAGCAGGGGGCCTAGTATTGAGCCTTGGGGTACACCGCAAGTGACTGGGAGCAGGAGGGAGGAGCTGCCAGAAATTGACACATATTGTGATCGGTCGGATACATATGATTGAAACCAGGTTAACGTGCGATCACCAATGCCAGAGTTAAGTTTTTCTAACGTGTCAAAGGCCTTGGCAAAATCAAGGAAGATGCTCCAGTTAGGTTTCCTTGTTCCATTCCAGTCTGGATATCATTGCAGACTTTTAAAAGGGCGGTTGTAGTTGAGTGATTTGGACAGAAGCCTGATTGATCCGGGGTTAAGTAGTTCCAATATTGATAATAACCACGTAATTGTGTGTAGACACATTTTTCCAAGACTTTTGACATTACAGGAAGCAACGATATCGGACGGTAGTTGGATACCAAAGTACTGTCACCACTTTTATGGATAGGTACCACTCTTGCAGTCTTCCAGAGCTTGGGTATGTATCCAGTCGCCAGTGACTCATTTATTAGGGTTGTGACAGGATTTGCAATTGCCGGTGCACTGATTTTCAGCAGCATTACTGGTATTTGATCAGGTCCAGACTGGTATTTCATTTTTTGCTTACGGAGAAGTTTAGTAACGACACTGACAGGCACTGGTCTAAAACTGAATTCCTGTCTGATACAGGGACTTTGCACAGTTGGGGGGGCCTGACCTGCATGAGGCCTTTCTGATTGCATGTCATTTCCTAGCTTGGCAATAAAAGTGGTGGCACATCCAACAAAATAATCATTAAAGGCATTTGCTACATCTAGGGGGTGTTGCAGGGTTTGGTTGTTTACTTTGACAGCAGCTGGCTGGGAGTGGACTGGGAGTGCTTGTATGTTACTTATGGTTCTCCAAAAGTTTCTAGGGTTTGATATGTTATTGTTTAGATTTTCATTGAAGTAATGGGCTTTGGCCATTTTTGTTTGTTTTGTGCATTCATTCCGGCATTTTCGGTATTCGTAGTGATCGTTCATGGAACCAGTACTCTTGAAATTTGACCACCGTGAATCTCTAAGCTGGTACATTAGTGTAAGATCAGCTGTAACCCAGGGGAGAGGAGTCCCTTTTACTCGCACTTTACGCAGCGGGGCATGGGAATTCCAGACTTGCAGGAGCTCAGACTGAAAGTATTCAACTGCACAGTCTAGGTTTGGGATTAGGTTTAGCCTCTACCAGGGGAGCTGTTGGAGATCACTTAGGAAGGATTCAAGAATAAATTTCTTGAAAGACCTGGTGGTTATTACCTTTGGGGGAAATTTCAAGGCCTTAAATTTTGCGCACGCAGTACACTAGACAATGGTCACTAAAGCTATTAGCAAGAACGCCTGCCTCCTGTATTCTATCAGGAGGAGAGAATCCAGTCCAGCAAGGTATGGTTAGGGCTTTTCATATTAATGCAAGTGGGGGAGGAGATTAATTGAGTTAGCTGCAAAGTTTTAAACAGTGAGCAGTGTTTATTGTTTTTAGGATTTAGCCAATCTGTATTAAAAAATCGCCGAGGACCAGCAGTTCACTTTTTTGGTTTTGGGCAAGTAGGTTATTAAAGGATTTGAGATATGTCAGAGAGGGAGTGCACTGGAGAGCTCGGTGGACGATAGAACCCAGCAACAATGATTGATTTAGTATGAGGGGGGGGGGGGACACACACAGTATGGGGGGGGGACACACAGTATGAGGGGGGGGACACACACACTATGAGGGGGGACACACTGTATGAGGGGGTCACA
The DNA here is from genome assembly GCA_009667805.1 of Leptobrachium leishanense. NCBI lineage: Eukaryota > Metazoa > Chordata > Amphibia > Anura > Megophryidae > Leptobrachium > Leptobrachium leishanense. Next base: position 40,167 of record RXON01002995.1, read on the forward strand.
CAGTATTGAGGGGGGTCACAGTATTGAGGGGGGTCACAGTATTGAGGGGGGACACAGTATTGAGGGGGGACACAGTATTGAGGGGGGACACACAGTATTGAGGGGGGACACACAGTATTGAGGGGGGACACACAGTATAGGGTGAGATACAAAGTATGAGGGGGGCCACCGTATAGGGTGATACACACAGTATGAGGGGGGGACACACACAGTATGAGGGGGGACACACACAGTATGAGGGGGGACACACACAGTATGAGGGGGGACACACACAGTATGAGGGGGGACACACACAGTATGAGGGGACACACACAGTATGAGGGGGACACACACAGTATGAGGGGGACACACACAGTATGAGGGGGGCACACACAGTATGAGGGGGGACACACACAGTATGAGGGGGGACACACACAGTAATGAGGGGACACACACAGTATGAGGGGGACACACACAGTATGAGGGGGACACACACAGTATGAGGGGGGGACACACAGTATGAGGGGGGGACACACAGTATGAGGGGGGGACACACAGTATTGAGGGGGGACACACAGTATTGAGGGGGGGACACAGTATTGAGGGGGGACACAGTATTGAGGGGGGGACACACAGTATAGGGTGAGATACAAAGTATGAGGGGACACCGTATAGGGTGATACACACAGTATGAGGGGGGTCACACAGTATGAGGGGGGACACACAGTATAGGGTGAGATACAAAGTATGAGGGGGGACACTGTATAGGGTGATACACACAGTATGAGGGGGGTCACACAGTATGGGGGGGACACACAGTATGAGGGTGATACACACAGTATAGGGTGAGATACAAAGTATGAGGGGGGACACCGTATAGGGTGATACACACAGTATGAGGGGGGACACAGTATATAGGGGGACACACACAGTATGGGGGGGCACACAGTATATAGGGGGACACACAGTATGAGGGGGGACACAGTATATAGGGGGACACACAGTATGGGGGGACACCGTATAGGGTGATACACACAGTATATAGGGGGGGACACATAGTATGGGGGGGGGACACCGTATCGGGTGATACACACAGTATATAGGGGGACACACACAGTATGGGGGGGGGGACACCGTATCGGGTGATAAACACAGTATATAGGGGGACACCGTATAGGGTGATACACACAGTATAGGGTGATACACACAGTATAGGGTGAGATACAAAGTATGAGGGGGGACACTGTATAGGGTGATACACACAGTATGAGGGGGGACACAGTATAGGGTGATACACACAGTATGAGGGGGGACACAGTATAGGGTGATACACACAGTATGAGGGGGGACACACACAGTATGAGGGGGGACACAGTAATAGGGTGATACACACAGTATGAGGGGGACGACACCGTATAGGGTGATACACACAGTATGAGGGGGGACACAGTATAGGGTGATACACACAGTATGAGGGGGGACACAGTATAGGGTGATACACACAGTATGAGGGGGGACACAGTATAGGGTGATACACACAGTATGAGGGGGACACAGTATAGGGTGATACACACAGTATGAGGGGGGGGGGGGACACCGTAATAGGGTGATACACACAGTATGAGGGGGGACACAGTATAGGGTGATACACACAGTATGAGGGGGGGGGACACAGTATATAGGGGGACACACACAGTATGAGGGGGGGGACACACAGTATGAGGGGGGGACACACACAGTATGAGGGGGGGACACACACAGTATGAGGGGGGGACACACACAGTATGAGGGGGGGACACACACAGTATGAGGGGGGGACACACACAGTATGAGGGGGGGACACACACAGTATGAGGGGGGGACACACACAGTATGAGGGGGGACACACACAGTATGAGGGGGGACACACAGTATGAGGGGCGCAGTATGAGGGGGGACACAGTATATAGGGGGACACACACCGTATGAGGGGGGACACAGTGAATAGGGGGAAACACAGTATGGGGGGGCGCAGTATGAGGGGGGACACACACAGTATGAGGGGGGGACACACACAGTATGAGGGGGGGGACACACACAGTATGAGGGGGGACACACACAGTATGAGGGGGGGACACACACAGTATGAGGGGGGGACACACACAGTATGAGGGGGGACACACACAGTATGAGGGGGGGACACACACAGTATGAGGGGGGGACACACACAGTATGAGGGTGCGCAGTATGAGGGGGGACACAGTATATAGGGGGACACACACCGTATGAGGGGGGACACAGTGAATAGGGGGAAACACAGTATGGGGGGGCGCAGTATGAGGGGGGACACACACACAGTATGAGGGGGACACAGTATAGGGTGATACACACAGTATGAGGGACGCACACAGTATGAGGGGGGACACAGTATAGGGTGATACACACAGTATATAGGGGGAACACATACAGTATGAGGGGGGGACACCGTATAGGGTGATACACACAGTATATAGGGGGACACACAGTATGAGGGGGGGGACACAGTATGAGGGAGATACACACAGTATGAGGGGGACACAGTATAGGGTGATACACACAGTATGAGGGACGCACACAGTATGAGGGGGGACACAGTATAGGGTGATACACACAGTATATAGGGGGACACACACAGTATGAGGGGGGACACAGTATAGGGTGATACACACAGTATATAGGGGGACACACACAGTATGAGGGGGGGACACAGTATGAGGGTGATACACACAGTATGAGGGACGCACACAGTATGAGGGGGGACACAGTATAGGGTGATACACACAGTATGAGGGGGGACACAGTATAGGGTGATACACACAGTATGAGGGGGGACACAGTATAGGGTGATACACACAGTATGAGGGGGGGGACACAGTATGAGGGAGATACACACAGTATGAGGGGGGACACAGTATAGGGTGATACACACAGTATATAGGGGGACACATACAGTATGAGGGGGGGACACAGTATAGGGTGATACACACAGTATATAGGGGGACACACACAGTATGAGGGGGGACACAGTATGAGGGGGGCACACAGTATGGGGGGGCACACAGTATGGGGGGGCACAGTACATTTGGCGCTTTGAGGAGGCTCCATCCTGCAGTCTCGGTTCACATAAGCCGCCCGGGGAACTCTGGGTAATCCCTGTTGTATGCTGGGGGGGGGGGAGCCGGGCCTCGCCCGGTATTGGGAGTATCTGTGAAGCTGGGCGGATCCAGCCCTCATGCAGACGGTGGCCCCGCCCTCTTCGCGCCTGGGTGGCCCCGCTCACCTGGCTCGGCTCACTGCCCGCTGCTTTGCTATCCGCTCGCTGTCGGCCTCTGTAGGCGCTTCGTGGCCCTGTTCGCCGCGGGAGCCGGTACTCGTTCTGCGTGCAAAGGGACTGCGCATGCGCACTGCACGGCCCCGTCAATAGAGGGTTCTGGTAAGCGCTCATCACTGAACACTGCGGCTTCCGTACCGGGCGGCCATGTTTCTACTCCTTACACCTCCTTACCATTGCGTGGTGAAGCTGCCCCGCGGCCATGATGGGCCTCAGAATAGATTTGGCTCAGAGGTCATTCTTAGTCGTGCCGTATTTTCCTCTCGAACTCACAGTCATACAAACAAACAGGGTTATTCAGAGAGAGGTGAAAAGCAGGAGAATTGTCAGGAGAATGAACCATCTAGACCAAATAACCGATTTGGAAAGTGAGATAAATGGGAGAATTTTTCTGTTTTGGCTATTTTGACCTAGAATTTTCACTTCCCCAGTCATTCTCACGAGTTTCACCTCTCTCTGAATGCCCCTGTCTATGGTTCACTTCTATTTTGATGCCCCTCTTTTTAGGGATTCCTCTATATATTCAAGGTGTGCGGGTGTGTTTTTAGGGGCTCCTCCATATATTCAGGGTGTGTGGGTGTGTTTTTAGGGGTTCCTCCATATATTCAGGGTGCGGGTGTGTTTTTAGGGGTTCGTCCATATATTCAGGGTGTGTGGGTGTCTTTTTAGGGGCTCCTCTATATATTCAGGGTGTGCGGGTGTCTTTTTAGGGGTTCCTCCATATATTCAAGGTGTGCGGGTGTCTTTTTAGGGGCTCCTCCATATATTCAGGGTGTGCGGGTGTCTTTTCAGGGGTTCCTCCATATATTCAGGGTGTGTGGGTGTGTTTTTAGGGGTTCCTCCATATATTCAGGGTGCGGGTGTGTTTTTAGGGGCTCCTCCATATATTCAGGGTGTGTGGGTGTCTTTTTAGGGGCTCCTCTATATATTCAGGGTGTGCGGGTGTCTTTTTAGGGGTTCCTCCATATATTCAGGGCGTGCGGGTGTGTTTTAGGGGGCTCCTCCATATATCAGGGTGTGCGGGTGTGTTTTTAGGGGTTCCCCCATATATTCAGGGTGTGCGGGTGTCTTTTTAGGGGTTCCTCCATATATTCAGGGTGTGCGGGTGTGTTTTTAGGGGTTCCTCCATATATTCAGGGTGTGCGGGTGTGTTTTTAGGGGCTCCTCCATATATTCAGGGTGTGCGGGTGTCTTTTTAGGGGCTCCTCCATATATTCAGGGTGTGTGGGTGTGTTTTTAGGGGATCCTCCATATATTCAGGGTGTGCGGGTGTCTTTTTAGGGGTTCCTCCATATATTCAGGGTGTGCGGGTGTGTTTTAGGGGCTCCTCCATATATTCAGGGTGTGCGGGTGTCTTTTTAGGGGTTCCTCCATATATTCAGGGTGTGCGGGTGTGTTTTTAGGGGTTCCTCCATATATTCAGGGTGTGCGGGTGTGTTTTTAGGGGCTCCTCCATATATTCAGGGTGTGTGGGTGTGTTTTTTAGGGGTTCCTCCATATATTCAGGGTGTGCGGGTGTCTTTTTAGGGGTCCTCCATATATTCAGGGTGTGCGGGTGTGTTTTAAGGGCTCCTCCATATATTCAGGGTGTGCGGGTGTCTTTTTAGGGGTCCTCCATATATTCAGGGTGTGTGGGTGTCTTTTTAGGGGTTCTCCATATTTCAGGGTGTGCGGGTGTCTTTTTAGGGGTTCCTCCATATATTCAGGGTGTGCGGGTGTGTTTTTAGGGGTTCCTCCATATATTCATGGTGTGTGGGTGTATTTTTAGGGGCTCCTCCATATATTCAGGTGTGCGGGTGTGTTTTTAGGGGCTCCTCCACATATTCAGGGTGTGCGGTGTCTTTTTAGGGGCTCCTCCATATATTCAGGGTGTGTGGGTGTGTTTTTAGGGGATCCTCCATATATTCAGGGTGTGCGGGTGTCTTTTTAGGGGTTCCTCCATATATTCAGGGTGTGCGGGTGTGTTTTTAGGGGCTCCTCCATATATTCAGGTGTGTGCGGGTGTCTTTTTAGGGGTTCTCCATATATTCAGGGTGTGCGGGTGTGTTTTTAGGGGTCCTCCATATATTCAGGGTGTGCGGGTGTATTTTTAGGGGTTCCTCCATATATTCAGGGTGTGCGGGGTGTCTTTTTAGGGGTTCCTCCATATATTCAGGGTGTGTGGGTGTATTTTTAGGGGTTCCTCCATATATTCAGGGTGTGCGGGTGTGTTTTTAGGGGTCCTCCATATATTCAGGGTGTGCGGGTGGTCTTTTAGGGGTTCCTCCATATATTCAGGGTGTGCGGGTGTGTTTTTAGGGGTTCCTCCATATATTCAGGGTGTGCGGGTGTCTTTTTAGGGGTTCCTCCATATATTCAGGGTGTGCGGGTGTGTTTTTAGGGGTTCCTCCATATATTCAGGGTGTGCGGGTGTCTTTTTAGGGGTTCTCCATATATTCAGGGTGTGTGGGTGTCTTTTTAGGGGTTCCTCCATATATTCAGGTGTGGCGGTTGTCTTTTTAGGGGTTCCTCCATATATTCAGGGTGTGCGGGTGTCTTTTAGGGGTTCCTCCATATATTCAGGGTGTGCGGGTGTCTTTTTAGGGGTTCCTCCATATATTCATGGTGTGTGGGTGTATTTTTTTAGGGCTCCTCCATATATTCAGGTGTGCGGGTGTCTTTTTACGGGCTCCTCCATAAATCAGGGTGTGGGTGTCTTTTTAGGGGCTCCTCCATATATTCAGGGTGTGTGGGTGTCTTTTTAGGGATTCCTCTATATATTCAGGTGTGCGGGTGTGTGTTTTTAGGGGCTCCTCCATATATTCAGGGTGTGTGGGTGTGTTTTTAGGGGTTCCTCCATATATTCAGGGTGCGGGTGTGTTTTTAGGGGCTCCTCCATATATTCAGGTTGTGTGGGTGTCTTTTTTAGGGGCTCCTCTATATATTCAGGGTGTGCGGTGTCTTTTTTAGGGGTTCCTCCATATATTCAAGGTGTGCAGGTGTCTTTTTTAGGGCTCCTCCATATATTCAGGGTGTGCGGGTGTCTTTTCAGGGGTTCCTCCATATATTCAGGGTGTGTGGTGTGTTTTTAGGGGGTTCCTCCATATATTCAGGGTGCGGGTGTGTTTTTAGGGGCTCCTCCATATATTCAGGGTGTGTGTGGTGTCTTTTTTAGGGCTTCCTCTATATATTCAGGGTGTGCGGTGTCTTTTTAGGGGTTCCTCCATATATTCAGGGTGTGCGGTGTTCTTTTTAGGGGCTCCTCCATATATTCAGGGTGTGCGGGTGTCTTTTTAGGGGCTCCTCTATATATTCAGGGTGTGCGGGTGTCTTTTTTAGGGGTTCCTCCATTATATTCAGGGTGTGCGGGTGTGTTTTTAGGGGCTCCTCCATATATTCAGGGTGTGCGGGTGTGTTTTTAGGGGTTCCCCCATATATTCAGGGTGTGCGGTGTGTTTTTAGGGGTTCCTCCATATATTCAGGGTGTGCGGGTGTGTTTTTAGGGGTTCCTCCATATATTCAGGGTGTGCGGGTGTGTTTTTAGGGGCTCCTCCACATATTCAGGGTGCGGGTGTTCTTTTTAGGGGCTCCTCCATATATTCAGGGTGTGGGTGTGTTTTTAGGGGATCCTCCATATATTCAGGGTGTGCGGGTGTCTTTTAGGGGTTCCTCCATATATTCAGGGTGTGCGGGTGTGTTTTAGGGGCTCCTCCATATATTCAGGGTGTGCGGGTGTCTTTTTAGGGGTTCCTCCATATATTCAGGGTGTGCGGGTGTGTTTTTAGGGGCTCCTCCATATATTCAGGGTGTGTGGGTGTGTTTTTAGGGGTTCCTCCATATATTCAGGGTGTGCGGGTGTCTTTTTAGGGGTTCCTCCATATATTCAGGGTGTGCGGGTGTGTTTTAGGGGCGCCCTCCATATATTCAGGGTGTGCGGGTGTCTTTTTAGGGGTTCCTCCATATATTCAGGGTGTGTGGGTTGTCTTTTTAGGGGCTCCTCCATATATTCAGGGTGTGCGGGTGTCTTTTTAGGGGTTCCTCCATATATTCAGGGTGTGGCGGGTGTTTTTTAGGGGTTCCTCCATATATTCAGGGTGTGCGGGTGTGTTTTTAGGGGTTCCTCCATATATTCATGGTGTGTGGGTGTATTTTTAGGGGCTCCTCCATATATTCAGGGTGTGCGGGTGTCTTTTTACGGGCTCCTCCATATAATCAGGGTGTGTGGGTGTCTTTTTAGGGGCTCCTCCATATATTCAGGGTGTGCGAGTGTCTAGTTACGGGCTCCTCCATATAATCAGGGTGTGTGGGTGTCTTTTTAGGGGCTCCTCCATATATTCAGGGTGTGCGGGTGTGTTTTTAGGGGTTCCTCCATATATTCAGGGTGTGCAGGTGTCTTTTTAGGGGTTCCTCCATATATTCAGGGTGTGCGGGTGTGTTTTTAGGGGTTCCTCCATATATTCAGGGTGTGCGGGTGTCTTTTTAGGGGTTCCTCCATATATTCAGGGTGTGTGGGTGTGTTTTTAGGGGTTCCTCCATATATTCAGGGTGTGCGGGTGTCTTTTAGGGGTTCCTCCATATATTCAGGGTGTGGGTGTGTTTTAGGGGCTCCTCCATAATATTCAGGCGTGCGGTTGTCTTTTTAGGGGTTCCTCCATATATTCAGGGTGTGTGGGTGTCTTTTTAGGGGCTCCTCATATATTCAGGGTGTGTGGGTGTCTTTTAGGGGTTCCTCCATATAAGCAGAGATCATAACAGTGCGGGTGTCTTTTTAGGGGTTCCTCCATATATTCAGGGTGTGCGGGTGTGTTTTTAGGGGTTCCTCCATATATTCATGGTGTGTGGGTGTATTTTTAGGGGCTCCTCCATATATTCAGGGTGTGCGGGTGTCTTTTTACGGGCTCCCCCATGATAATCAGGGTGTGGTGTTGTGGTGTCCTTTTTAGGGGTCCTCCATATATTCAGGGTGTGCGGGTGTATTTTTAGGGGTTCCTCCATATATTCAGGGTGTGTGGGGT
>RXON01002996.1:0-17166 GCA_009667805.1 Leptobrachium leishanense
TATAGTATAATTCTCTGTGTTGTGTTAGGTTTGTTATAGTGTAATTCTCTGTGTTGTGTTAGGTTTGTTATAGTGTAATTCTCTGTGTTGTGTTAGGTTTGTTATAGTGTAATTCTCTGTGTTGTGTTAGGTTTCTTATAGTGTAATTCTCTGTGTTGTGTTAGGTTTGTTATAGTGTAATTCTCTGCGTTGTGTTAGGTATGTTATAGTGTAATTCTCTGCGTTGTGTTAGGTTTGTTATAGTGTAATTCTGTGTTGTGTTAGGTTTGTTATAGTGTAATTCTGTGTTGTTAGGTTTGTTATAGTGTAATTTTGTGTTGTGTTAGGTTTGTTATAGTGTAATTCTCTGCGTTGATAGGTTTGTTATAGTGTAATTCTCTGCGTTGTGTTAGGTTTGTTATAGTGTAATTCTCGTTGGTTTGTTATAGTGTAATTCTCTGCGTTGTGTTAGGTTTGTTATAGTGTAATTCTCTGCGTTGTGTTAGGTTTGTTATAGTGTAATTCTCTGCGTTGTGTTTGTTATAGTGTAATTCTCTGCGTTGTGTTTGTTATAGTGTAATTCCCTGCGTTGTGTTAGGTTTGTTATAGTGTAATTCTCTGTGTTGTGTTAGGTTTGTTATAGTGTAATTCTGTGTTGTTAGTTTTGTTATAGTGTAATTCTCTGCATTGTGTTAGCTTTGTTATAGTGTAATTATCTGCGTTGTGTTTGTTATAGTGTAATTCTCTGCGTTGTGTTAGGTTTGTTATAGTGTAATTCTCTGTGTTGTGTTAGGTTTGTTATAGTGTAATTCTCTGCGTTGTGTTAGGTATGTTATAGTGTAATTCTCTGCGTTGTGTTAGGTTTGTTATAGTGTAATTCTGTGTTGTGTTAGGTTTGTTATAGTGTAATTCTGGTGTTGTTAGGTTTGTTATAGTGTAATTCTGTGTTGTGTTAGGTTTGTTATAGTGTAATTCTCTGCGTTGATAGGTTTGTTATAGTGTAATTCTCTGCGTTGTGTTAGGTTTGTTATAGTGTAATTCTCTGCGTTGTGTTAGGTTTGTTATAGTGTAATTCTCTGTGTTGTGTTAGGTTTCTTATAGTGTAATTCTCTACGTTGTGTCAGGTTTCTTATAGTGTAATTCTCTGCGTTGTGTTTGTTATAGTGTAATTCCCTGCGTTGTGTTAGGTTTGTTATAGTGGAATTCTCTGCGTTGTGTTAGGTTTGTTATAGTGTAATTCTCTGTGTTGTGTTAGGTTTGTTATAGTGTAATTCTATGCGTTGTGTTAGGTTTGTTATAGTGTAATTCTGTGTTGTGTTAGGTTTGTTATAGTGTAATTCTCTGTGTTGTGTTTGTTATAGTGTAATTCTCTGCGTTGTGTTTGTTATAGTGTAATTCTCTGCGTTGTGTTAGGTTTGTTATAGTGTAATTCTCTGCGTTGTGTTAGGTTTGTTATAGTGTAATTCTCTGCGTTGTGTTTGTTATAGTGTAATTCTCTGCGTTGTGTTAGGTTTGTTATAGTGTAATTCTCTGCGTTGTGGTTTGTTATAGTGTAATTCTCTGCGTTGTGTTAGGTTTGTTATAGTGTAATTCCCTGCGTTGTGTTAGGTTTGTTTTAGTGTAATTCTCTGCGTTGTGTTTGTTATAGTGTAATTCTCTGCGTTGTGTTAGGTTTGTTATAGTGTAATTCTCTGCGTTGTGTTAGGTTTGTTATAGTGTAATTCTGTGTTGTGTTAGGTTTCTTATAGTGTAATTCTCTACGTTGTGTCAGGTTTGTTATAGTGTAATTCTCTGCGTTGTGTTTGTTATAGTGTAATTCCCTGCGTTGTGTTAGGTTTGTTATAGTGTAATTCTCTGCGTTGTGTTAGGTTTGTTATAGTGTAATTCTCTGTGTTGTGTTAGGTTTGTTATAGTGTAATTCTCTGCGTTGTGTTAGGTTTGTTATAGTGTAATTCTCTGCGTTGTGTTAGGTTTGTTATAGTGTAATTCCCTGCGTTGTGTTAGGTTTGTTATAGTGTAATTCTGTGTTGTGTTAGGTTTGTTATAGTGTAATTCTCTGCGTTGTGTTAGGTTTCTTATAGTGTAATTCTCTGCGTTGTGTTAGGTTTGTTACAGTGTAATTCTGTGTTGTGTTAGGTTTGTTATAGTGTAATTCCCCTGCGTTGTGTTAGGTTTGTTATAGTATAATTCTCTGTGTTGTGTTAGGTTTGTTATAGTGTAATTCTCTGTGTTGTGTTAGGTTTGTTATAGTGTAATTCTCTGTGTTGTGTTAGGTTTGTTATAGTGTAATTCTCTGTGTTGTGTTAGGTTTGTTATAGTGTAATTCTCTGCGTTGTGTTAGGTATGTTATAGTGTAATTCTCTGCGTTGTGTTAGGTTTGTTATAGTGTAATTCTGTGTTGTGTTAGGTTTGTTATAGTGTAATTCTGTGTTGTTAGGTTTGTTATAGTGTAATTCTGTGTTGTGTTAGGTTTGTTATAGTGTAATTCTCTGCGTTGTGTTTGTTATAGTGTAATTCTCTGCGTTGTGTTAGGTTTGTTATAGTGTAATTCTCTGCGTTGTGTTAGGTTTGTTATAGTGTAATTCTCTGTGTTGTTTAGGTTTTATAGTGTAATTTCTCTGCGTTGTGTTAGGTTTGTTATAGTGTAATTCTCTGCGTTGTGTTAGGTTTGTTATAGTGTAATTCCCTGCGTTGTGTTAGGTTTGTTATAGTGTAATTCTCTGCGTTGTGTTAGGTTTGTTATAGTGTAATTCTCTGCGTTGTGTTAGGTTTGTTATAGTGTAATTCTCTGCGTTGTGTTAGGTTTGTTACAGTGTAATTCTGTGTTGTGTTAGGTTTGTTATAGTGTAATTCCCCTGCGTTGTGTTAGGTTTGTTATAGTGTAATTCTCTGTGTTGTGTTAGGTTTGTTATAGTGTAATTCTCTGCGTTGTGTTAGGTTTGTTATAGTGTAATTCTCTGCGTTGTGTTAGGTTTGTTATAGTGTAATTCTCTGCGTTGTGTTAGGTTTGTTATAGTGTAATTCTCTGCGTTGTGTTAGTTTGTTATAGTGTAATTCTCTGCGTTGTGTTAGGTTTGTTATAGTGTAATTCTCTGCGTTGTGTTAGGTTTGTTATAGTGTAATTCTCTGTGTTGTGTTAGGTTTGTTATAGTGTAATTCTGTGTTGTTAGGTTTGTTATAGTGTAATTCTGTGTTGTGTTAGGTTTGTTATAGTGTAATTCTCTGCGTTGATAGGTTTGTTATAGTGTAATTCTCTGCGTTGTGTTAGGTTTGTTATAGTGTAATTCTCTGCGTTGTGTTAGGTTTGTTATAGTGTAATTCTCTGCGTTGTGTTAGGTTTGTTATAGTGTAATTCTCTGCGTTGTGTTAGGTTTGTTATAGTGTAATTCTCTGCGTTGTGTGTTTGTTATAGTGTAATTCTCTGCGTTGTGTTTGTTAATAGTGTAATTCTCTGCGTTGTGTTAGGTTTGTTATAGTGTAATTCTCTGTTGTGTTAGGTTTGTTATAGTGTAATTCTCTGCGTTGTTAGGTTTGTTATAGTGTAATTCTCTGCGTTGTGTTAGGTTTGTTTAATGTAATTCTTGGTGTAATTAATCCTTGCTGTTGTGTTTGTTATAGTGTAATTCCTCTGCGTTGTGTTAGGTTTGTTATAGTGTAATTCTCTGTGTTGTGTTAGGTGTTTTGTTATAGTGTAATTCTCTGCGTGTGTTAGGTGTTAATGCTGCGTTGTTATGTGTAGTAATTCTCTGCGTTGTGTTAGGTTTGTTATAGTGTAATTCTCTGCGTTGTGTTAGGTTTGTTATAGTGTAATTCTGCGTTGTGTTAGTTTGTTATAGTGTAATTCTCTGTGTTGTGTTAGGTTTGTTATAGTGTAATTCTCTTCGTGTGTAGGGTTGTTATAGTGTAATTCTCTGCGTTGTGTTAGGTTGTTATAGTGTAATTCTCTGCGTTGTGTTAGGTTGTTATAGTGTAATTCTCTGTGTTGTGTTAGGTTTGTTATAGTGTAATTCTCTGCGTTGTGTTAGGTTTGTTATAGTGTAATTCTCTGCGTTGTGTTTTTATAGTGTAATTCTCTGCGTTGTGTTAGGTTTGTTATAGTGTAATTCTCTGCGTTGTGTTTTAGTTTGTTATAGTGTAATTTCTGTGTTGTGTTTAGGTTTGTTATAGTGTAATTCTCTGCGTTGTGTTAGGTTTGTTATAGTGTAATTCTCTGCGTTGTGTTAGGTTTGTTATAGTGTAATTCTCTGCGTTGTGTTAGGTTTGTTATAGTGTAATTCTGTGTTGTGTTAGTTTGTTATAGTGTAATTCTCTGCGTTGTGTTAGGTTCTTATAGTGTAATTCTCTGCGTTGTGTTAGGTTTGTTATAGTGTAATTCCTGCGTTGTGTTAGGTTTGTATAGTGTAATTCTCTGCGTTGTGTTAGGTTTGTTATAGTGTAATTCTCTGCGTTGTGTTAGGTTTGTTATAGTGTAATTCTCTGTGTTGTGTTAGGTTTGTTAGTTAATTCTCTGCGTGTGTTAGGTTTGTTATAGTGTAATTTCTCTGCGTTGTGTTTGTTATAGTGTAATTCTCTGCGTTGTGTTAGGTTTGTTATAGTGTAATTCTCTGCGTTGTGTTAGGTTTGTTATAGTGTAATTCTCTGCGTTGTGTTAGGTTTGTTATAGTGTAATTCTGTGTTGTGTTAGGTTTGTTATAGTGTAATTCTCTGCGTTGTGTTTGTTATAGTGTAATTCTCTGCGTTGTGTTTGTTATAGTGTAATTCCCTGCGTTGTGTTAGGTTTGTTATAGTGTAATTCTCTACGTTGTGTTTGTTATAGTGTAATTCTCTGCGTTGTGTTAGGTTTGTTATAGTGTAATTCTATGCGTTGTGTTAGGTTTGTTATAGTGTAATTCTCTGCGTTGTGTTTGTTATAGTGTAATTCTCTGCGTTGTGTTAGGTTTGTTTTAGTGTAATTCTCTGCGTTGTGTTTGTTATAGTGTAATTCTCTGCGTTGTGTTAGGTTTGTTATAGTGTAATTCTCTGCGGTGTGTTAGGTTTGTTATAGTGTAATTCTGTGTTGTGTTAGGTTTCTTATAGTGTAATTCTCTACGTTGTGTCAGGTTTGTTATAGTGTAATTCTGTGTTGTGTTAGGTTTGTTATAGTGTAATTCTCTGCGTTGTGTTTGTTATAGTGTAATTCCCTGCGTTGTGTTAGGTTTGTTATAGTGTAATTCTCTGCGTTGTGTTAGGTTTGTTATAGTGTAATTCTGTGTTGTGTTAGGTTTTGTTTATAGTGTGTAATTCTCTGCGTTGTGTTAGGTTTGTTATAGTGTAATTCTCTGCGTTGTGTTAGGTTTGTTATAGTGTAATTCTGTGTTGTGTTAGGTTTGTTATAGTGTAATTCTCTGCGTTGTGTTAGGTTTTTTATAGGTAATTCTCTGCGTTGTGTTAGGTTGTTATATATAGTGTAATTCTCTGCGTTGTGTTAGGTTTGTTATAGTGTAATTCTCTGCGTTGTGTTAGGTTTGTTATAGTGTAATTCTCTGTGTTGTGTTAGGTTTGTTATAGTGTAATTCTCTGTGTTGTGTTAGGTTTGTTATAGTGTAATTCTCTGCGTTGTGTTTGTTATAGTGTAATTCTCTGCGTTGTGTTTGTTATAGTGTAATTCCCTGCGTTGTGTTAGGTTTGTTATAGTGTAATTCTCTGCGTTGTGTTAGGTTTGTTATAGTGTAATTCTGTGTTGTGTTAGGTTTGTTATAGTGTAATTCTCTGCGTTGTGTTAGGTTTGTTATAGTGTAATTCTCTGCGTTGTGTTTGTTATAGTGTAATTCTCTGCGTTGTGTTAGGTTTGTTATAGTGTAATTCTCTGCGTTGTGTTAGGTTTGTTATAGTGTAATTCTCTGCGTTGTGTTAGGTTTGTTATAGTGTAATTCTCTGCGTTGTGTTAGGTTTGTTATAGTGTAATTCTGTGTTGTGTTAGGTTTGTTATAGTGTAATTCTGTGTTTAGGTTTGTTATAGTGTAATTCTGTGTTGTGTTAGGTTTGTTATAGTGTAATTCTCTGCGTTGTGTTAGGTTTGTTATAGGTGTAATTCTCTGCGTTGTGTTAGGTTGTTATAGTGTAATTCTCTGCGTTGTGTTAGTTTGTTATAGTGTAATTCTCTGTGTTGTGTTAGGTTTGTTATAGTGTAATTCTCTGCGTGTGTAGGTTTGTTATAGTGTAATTCTGTGTTGTGTTAGGTTTGTTATAGTGTAATTCTCTGTGTTGTGTTGTTATATAGTGTAATTCTCTGCGTTGTGTTTTGTTATAGTGTAATTCTCTGCGTTGTGTTAGGTTTGTTATAGTGTAATTCTCTGCGTTGTGTTAGGTTTGTTATAGTGTAATTCTCTGCGTTGTTTGTTATATAGTAGTATTCCTGCGTTGTGTTAGGTTTGTTTTAGTGTAATTCTCTGCGTTGTGTTTGTTATAGTGTAATTCTCTGCGTTGTGTTAGGTTTGTTATAGTGTAATTCTCTGCGTTGTGTTAGGTTTGTTTTAGTGTAATTCTCTGCGTTGTGTTTGTTATAGTGTAATTCTCTGCGTTGTGTGTAGGTGTTATATTGTAATGCGTTGTGTTAGGTTTGTTATAGTGTAATTCTCTGTTGTGTTAGGTTTTTATAGTGTAATTCTCTGCGTTGTGTTAGGTTTGTTATAGTGTAATTCTCTGCGTTGTGTTAGGTTTGTTATAGTGTAATTCTGTGTTGTGTTAGGTTTGTTATAGTGTAATTCTCTGCGTTGTGTTAGGTTTGTTATAGTGTAATTCTGTGTTGTGTTAGGTTTGTTATAGTGTAATTCTCTGCGTTGTGTTAGGTTTGTTATAGTGTAATTCTCTGCGTTGTGTTAGGTTTGTTATAGTGTAATTCCCTGCGTTGTGTTAGGTTTGTTATAGTGTAATTCCTGCGTTGTGTTAGGTTTGTTATAGTGTAATTCTGTGTTGTGTTAGGTTTGTTATAGTGTAATTCTCTGCGTTGTGTTAGGTTTGTTATAGTGTAATTCTCTGCGTTGTGTTAGGTTTGTTATAGTGTAATTCCCTGTGTTGTGTTAGGTTTGTTATAGTGTAATTCTCTGCGTTGTGTTAGGTTTGTTATAGTGTAATTCTCTGTGTTTGTTAGGTTTGTTATAGTTATAATTCTCTTGTGTTGTGTAGGTTTTTTATAGTGTAATTCTCTGTGTTGTGTTAGGTTTGTTATAGTGTAATTCTCTGTGTTGTGTGTTAGGTTTGTTATAGTGTAATTCTCTGCGTTGTGTTAGGTTTGTTATAGTGTAATTCTCTGCGTTGTGTTAGGTTTGTTATAGTGTATTCTGTGTTGTGTTAGGTTTGTTATAGTGTAATTCTCTGTGTTGTTAGGTTTGTTATAGTGTAATTTTCTGTGTTGTGTTAGGTTTGTTATAGTGTAATTCTCTGCGTTGTTAGGTTTGTTATAGTGTAATTCTCTGCGTTGTGTTAGGTTGTTATAGTGTAATTCTCTGCGTTGTGTTAGGTTTGTTATTAGTGTGTAATTCTCTGCGTTGTTAGGTTTGTTATAGTGTAATTCTCTGCGTGTGTTGTTTGTTTAGTGTAATTCTCGTTGTGGTGTTAGGTTTGTTATAGTGTAATTCTCTGCGTTGTTGGTTTTGTTATTAGTGTAATTCTCTGCGTTGTGTTAGGTTTGTATAGTGTAATTCTCTGCGTTGTGTTTGTTATAGTGTAATTCTCTGCGTTGTGTTAGGTTGTTATAGTGTAATTCTGTGTTGTGTTAGGTTAGTGTTATAGTGTAATTCTCTGCGTTGGTGTTAGGTTTAGTGTAGTAATTCTCTGCGTTGTGTTGGTTGTGTAGGTTGTAGTGTAATTCCCGTGTTAGGTTGTTGTAGTGTAATTCTGTTGTGTAGGTTTTGTGTAAGTGTCTCTCTGGTGTGTTAGGTTTGTTATAGTGTAATTCTCTGCGTTGTGTTTGTTATAGTGTAATTCTCTGCGTTGTGTTAGGTTGTGTTATAGTGTAATTCTCTGCGTTGTGTGTTTGTTATAGTGTAATTCTCTGCGTTGTGTTAGGTTTGTTATAGTGTAATTCTCTGCGTTGTGTTAGGTTTGTTATAGTGTAATTCTGTGTTGTGTTAGGTTATAGTGTAATTCTCTGCGTGTGTTAGGTTTGTTATAGTGTAATTCTCTGCGTTGTGTTTGTTATAGTGTAATTCCCTGCGTTGTGTTAGGTTTGTTATAGTGTAATTCTCTGCGTTGTGTTAGGTTTGTTATAGTGTAATTCTGTGTTGTGTTAGGTTTGTTATAGTGTAATTCTCTGCGTTGTGTTAGGTTTGTTATAGTGTAATTCTCTGCGTTGTGTTAGGTTTGTTATAGTGTAATTCTCTGCGTTGTGTTAGGTTTGTTATAGTGTAATTCTGTGTTGTGTTAGGTTTGTTATAGTGTAATTCTCTGCGTTGTGTTAGGTTGTTATAGTGTAATTCTCTGCGTTGTGTTAGGTTTGTTATAGTGTAATTCTCTGCGTTGTGTTAGGTTTGTTATAGTGTAATTCTGTGTTGTGTTAGGTTTGTTATAGTGTAATTCTCTGTGTTGTGTTAGGTTTGTTATAGTGTAATTCTCTGTGTTGTGTTAGGTTTGTTATAGTGTAATTCTCTGCGTTGTGTTAGGTTTGTTATAGTGTAATTCTGTGTTGTGTTAGGTTTGTTATAGTGTAATTCTCTGCGTTGTGTTAGGTTTGTTATAGTGTAATTCTGTGTTGTGTTAGTTTTGTTATAGTGTAATTCTCTGCATTGTGTTAGCTTTGTTATAGTGTAATTATCTGCGTTGTGTTTGTTATAGTGTAATTCTCTGCGTTGTGTTAGGTTTGTTATAGTGTAATTCTCTGTGTTGTGTTAGGTTTGTTATAGTGTAATTCTCTGCGTTGTGTTAGGTATGTTATAGTGTAATTCTCTGCGTTGTGTTAGGTTTGTTATAGTGTAATTCTGTGTTGTGTTAGGTTTGTTATAGTGTAATTCTGTGTTGTGTTAGGTTATGTGTTAATTTAATTCTGTGTTGTGTTAGGTTTGTTATAGTGTAATTCTCTGCGTTGATAGGTTTGTTATAGTGTAATTCTCTGCGTTGTGTTAGGTTTGTTATAGTGTAATTCTCTGCGTTGTGTTAGGTTTGTTATAGTGTAATTCTCTGTGTTGTGTTAGGTTTGTTATAGTGTAATTCTCTGCGTTGTGTTAGGTTTGTTATAGTGTAATTCTCTGCGTTGTGTTTGTTATAGTGTAATTCTCTGCGTTGTGTTAGGTTTGTTATAGTGTAATTCTCTGCGTTGTGTTAGGTTTGTTATAGTGTAATTCTCTGTGTTGTGTTAGGTTTGTTATAGTGTAATTCTATGCGTTGTGTTAGGTTTGTTATAGTGTAATTCTGTGTTGTGTTAGGTTTGTTATAGTGTAATTCTCTGTGTTGTGTTTGTTATAGTGTAATTCTCTGCGTTGTGTTTGTTATAGTGTAATTCCCTGCGTTGTGTTAGGTTTGTTATAGTGTAATTCTCTACGTTGTGTTAGGTTTGTATAGTGTAATTCTCTGCGTGTGTTAGGTTTGTTATAGTGTAATTCTCTCTGCGTTGTGTTTGTATAGTGTAATTCTCTGCGTTGTGTTAGGTTTGTTTATAGTGTAATTCTCTGCGTTTGTGTTTGTTATAGTGTAATTCTCTGCGTTGTGTTAGGTTTTGTTATAGTGTAATTCTCTGCGTTGTGTTAGGTTTGTTATAGTGTAATTCTCTGTTGTGTTAGGTTTGTTATAGTGTAATTCTCTGCGTTGTGTTAGGTTGTTATAGTGTAATTTCTGTGTTGTGTTAGGTTTGTTATAGTGTAATTCTCTGCGTTGTGTTAGTTTTTTATAGTGTAATTCTCTGCGTTGTGTTAGGTTTGTTATATAGTGTAATTCTCTGCGTTGTGTTAGGTTTGTTATAGTGTAATTCTGTGTTGTGTTAGGTTTGTTATAGTGTAATTCTCTGCGTTGTGTTAGGTTTGTTATAGTGTAATTCTCTGCGTTGTGTTAGGTTTGTTATAGTGTAATTCCCTGCGTTGTGTTAGGTTTGTTATAGTGTAATTCTCTGCGTTGTGTTAGGTTTGTTATAGTGTAATTCTCTGCGTTGTGTTAGGTTTGTTATAGTGTAATTCTCTGCGTTGTGTTAGGTTTGTTACAGTGTAATTCTGTGTTGTGTTAGGTTTGTTATAGTGTAATTCCCCTGCGTTGTGTTAGGTTTGTTATAGTGTAATTCTCTGTGGTTTAGGTTTGTTATAGTGTAATTCTCTGCGTTGTGTTAGGTTTGTTATAGTGTAATTCTCTGTGTTGTGTTAGGTTTGTTATAGTGTAATTCTCTGTGTTGTGTTAGGTTTGTTATAGTGTAATTCTCTGTGTTGTGTTAGGTTTGTTATAGTGTAATTCTCTGCGTTGTGTTAGGTTTGTTATAGTGTAATTCTCTGCGTTGTGTTAGGTTTGTTATAGTGTAATTCTGTGTTGTGTTAGGTTTGTTATAGTGTAATTCTGTGTTGTTAGGTTTGTTATAGTGTAATTCTGTGTTGTGTTAGGTTTGTTATAGTGTAATTCTCTGCGTTGATAGGTTTGTTATAGTGTAAATTCTCTGCGTTGTGTTAGGTTTTGTTATAGTGTAATTCTTTGTGCGTTGTGTTTAGGTTTGTTATAGTGTAATTCTGCGTTGTGTTAGGTTTGTTATAGTGTAATTCTGCGTTGTGTTAGGTTTGTTATAGTGTAATTCTCTGCGTTGTGTTTGTTATAGTGTAATTCTCTGCGTTGTGTTTGTTATAGTGTAATTCTCTGCGTTGTGTTAGGTTTGTTATAGTGTAATTCTCTGTGTTGTGTTAGGTTTGTTATAGTGTAATTCTGTGTTGTGTTAGGTTTGTTATAGTGTAATTCTCTGCGTTGTGTTAGGTTTTATAGTGTAATTCTGCGTTGTGTTTGTTATAGTGTAATTCTCTGCGTTGTGTTAGGTTTGTTATAGTGTAATTCTCTGTGTTGTAGGTTTGTTATAGTGTAATTCTCTGCGTTGTGTTAGGTTTGTTATAGTGTAATTCTCTGCGTTGTGTTAGGTTTGTTATAGTGTAATTCTGTGTTGTGTTAGGTTTGTTATAGTGTAATTCTGTGTGGTTAGGTTTGTTATAGTGTAATTCTGTGTTGTGTTAGGTTTGTTATAGTGTAATTCTCTGCGTTGTGTGTTTGTTATAGTGTAATTCTCTGCGTTGTGTTAGGTTTGTTATAGTGTAATTCTCTGCGTTGTGTTAGGTTTGTTATAGTGTAATTCTCTGTGTTGTGTTAGGTTTCTTATAGTGTAATTCTCTGCGTTGTGTTAGGTTTCTTATAGTGTAATTCTCTGCGTTGTGTTTGTTATAGTGTAATTCTCTGCGTTGTGTTAGGTTTGTTATAGTGTAATTCTCTGCGTTGTGTTAGGTTTGTTATAGTGTAATTCTCTGTGTTGTGTTAGGTTTGTTATAGTGTAATTCTATGCGTTGTGTTAGGTTTGTTATAGTGTAATTCTGTGTTGTGTTAGGTTTGTTATAGTGTAATTCTCTGTGTTGTGTTTGTTATAGTGTAATTCTCTGCGTTGTGTTTGTTATAGTGTAATTCTCTGCGTTGTGTTAGGTTTGTTATAGTGTAATTCTATGCGTTGTGTTAGGTTTGTTATAGTGTAATTCTCTGCGTTGTGTTTGTTATAGTGTAATTCTCTGCGTTGTGTTAGGTTTGTTTTAGTGTAATTCTCTGCGTTGTGTTTGTTATAGTGTAATTCTCTGCGTTGTGTTAGGTTTGTTATAGTGTAATTCCCTGCGTTGTGTTAGGTTTGTTTTAGTGTAATTCTCTGCGTTGTGTTTGTTATAGTGTAATTCTCTGCGTTGTGTTAGGTTTGTTATAGTGTAATTCTCTGCGGTGTGTTAGGTTTGTTATAGTGTAATTCTGTGTTGTGTTAGGTTTGTTATAGTGTAATTCTCTGCGTTGTGTAGGTTTGTTATAGTGTAATTCTCTGCGTTGTGTTTGTTATAGTGTAATTCTCTGCGTTGTGTTAGGTTTGTTATAGTGTAATTCTCTGCGTTGTGTTAGGTTTGTTATAGTGTAATTCTGTGTTGTGTTAGGTTTGTTATAGTGTAATTCTCTGCGTTGTGTTAGGTTTGTTATAGTGTAATTCTCTGCGTTGTGTTAGGTTTGTTATAGTGTAATTCCCTGCGTTGTGTTAGGTTTGTTATAGTGTAATTCCTGTGTTGTGTTAGGTTTGTTATAGTGTAATTCTCTGCGTTGTGTTAGGTTTGTTATAGTGTAATTCTCTGCGTTGTGTTAGGTTTGTTATAGTGTAATTCCCCTGCGTTGTGTTAGGTATGTTATAGTGTAATTCTGTGTTGTGTTAGGTTTGTTATAGTGTAATTCTCTGTGTTGTGTTAGGTTTGTTATAGTGTAATTCTCTGTGTTGTGTTAGGTTTGTTATAGTGTAATTCTCTGTGTTGTGTTAGGTTTGTTATAGTGTAATTCTCTGTGTTGTGTTAGGTTTGTTATAGTGTAATTCTCTGTGTTGTGTTAGGTTTGTTATAGTGTAATTCTCTGCGTTGTGTTAGGTATGTTATAGTGTAATTCTCTGCGTTGTGTTAGGTTTGTTATAGTGTAATTCTGTGTTGTGTTAGGTTTGTTATAGTGTAATTCTGTGTTGTTAGGTTTGTTATAGTGTAATTTTGTGTTGTGTTAGGTTTGTTATAGTGTAATTCTCTGCGTTGATAGGTTTGTTATAGTGTAATTCTCTGCGTTGTGTTAGGTTTGTTATAGTGTAATTCTCTGCGTTGTGTTAGGTTTGTTATAGTGTAATTCCCTGCGTTGTTAGGTTTGTTATAGTGTAATTCTCTACGTTGTGTTTGTTATAGTGTAATTCTCTGCGTTGTGTTAGGTTTGTTATAGTGTAATTCTCTGCGTTGTGTTTGTTATAGTGTAATTCCCTGCGTTGTGTTAGGTTTGTTATAGTGTAATTCTCTACGTTGTGTTTGTTATAGTGTAATTCTCTGCGTTGTGTTAGGTTTGTTATAGTGTAATTCTGTGTTGTGTTAGGTTTGTTATAGTGTAATTCTCTGCGTTGTGTTTGTTATAGTGTAATTCTCTGCGTTGTGTTTGTTATAGTGTAATTCCCTGCGTTGTGTTAGGTTTGTTATAGTGTAATTCTCTGCGTTGTGTTAGGTTTGTTTTAGTGTAATTCTCTGCGTTGTGTTTGTTATAGTGTAATTCTCTGCGTTGTGTTAGGTTTGTTTTAGTGTAATTCTCTGCGTTGTGTTTGTTATAGTGTAATTCTCTGCGTTGTGTTAGGTTTGTTATAGTGTAATTCTCTGCGTTGTGTTAGGTTTGTTATAGTGTACTTCTGTGTTGTGTTAGGTTTCTTATAGTGTAATTCTCTACGTTGTGTCAGGTTTGTTATAGTGTAATTCTCTGCGTTGTGTTTGTTATAGGGTAATTCCCTGCGTTGTGTTAGGTTTGTTATAGTGTAATTCTCTGCGTTGTGTTAGGTTTGTTATAGTGTAATTCTGTGTTGTGTTAGGTTTGTTATAGTGTAATTCTCTGCGTTGTGTTAGGGTTTGTTATAGTGTAATTCTCTGCGTTGTGTTAGGTTTGTTATAGTGTAATTCCTGCGTTGTGTTAGGTTTGTTATAGTGTAATTCTGTGTTGTGTTAGGTTTGTTATAGTGTAATTCTCTGCGTTGTGTTAGGTTTCTTATAGTGTAATTCTCTGCGTTGTGTTAGGTTTGTTACAGTGTAATTCTGTGTTGTGTTAGGTTTGTTATAGTGTAATTCCCCTGCGTTGTGTTAGGTATGTTATAGTGTAATTCTGTGTTGTTAGTTTTGTTATAGTGTAATTCTCTGCATTGTGTTAGCTGTTATAGTGTAATTCTCTGCCGATGTGTTTGTTATAGTGTAATTTTCTGCGTTGTGTTAGGTTGTTATAGTTGTAATTCTCTGGTTGTGTTAGGTTGTTATAGGTGTAATTCTCTGCGTGTGTTAGGTTTCTTATAGTGTAATTCTCTGCGTTGTGTTAGGTTTGTTATAGTGTAATTCTGTGTTGTGTTAGGTTTTTATAGTGTAATTCTCTGCGTTGATAGGTTGTATAGTGTAATTCTCCGTTTGTGTTAGGTTTGTTATAGTGTAATTCTCTGCGTTGTGTTAGGTTTGTTATAGTGTAATTCTCTGTTTGTGTTAGGTCTTCTTATAGTGTAATTCTCTTTTGTCAGGTTTCTATAGTGTAATTCTCTGCGTTGTGTTTGTATAGGTAATTCCCTGCAGCGTTGTGTTAGGTTTGTTATAGTGGAATCTCTGCGTTGTTGTGTTAGGTTGTTATAGTGTAATTCTCTGGTTGTGTTAGGTTGTTATAGTGTAATTCTAATGCGTTGTGTTAAGGTTGTTATAGTGTAATCTCTGTGTTGTGTTAGGTTGTTATAGTGTAATTCTCTGTGTTGTGTATTGTTATAGTGTAATTATCTGCGTTGTGGGTTATAGTGTAATTCTGCGTTGTGTTAGGTTTATAGTAGTGTAATTTCTTGTTGTGTTGTGTTATTCCTGCGTTGGTTAGGTTTGTTATAGTGTAATTCTATGCGTTGTGTTAGGTTTTTATAGTGTAATTCTCTGCGTTGTGTTGTTATAGTGTAATTCTCTGGTTGTGTTAGGTTTGTTTTAGTGTAATTCTCTGCTTGTGTTTTTATAGTGTAATTCTCTGCGTTGTGTTAGGTTTGTTATAGTGTAATTCCCTGCGTTGTGTTAGGTTTGTTTTAGTGTAATTCTCTGCGTGTGTTTGTTATAGTGTAATTCTCTGCGTTGTGTTAGGTTTGTTATAGTGTAATTCTCTGCGGTAGTTAGGTTTGTTATAGTGTAATTCTCTGTGTTGTGTTAGGTGTTCTTATAGTTGTAAATTCTCTACGTTGTGTCAGGTTTGTTATAGTGTAATTCTCTGCGTTGGTGTTGTTATAGTGTAATTCCCTGCGTTGTTGTAGGTTTGTTATAGTGTAATTCTTCTGCTGTGTTAGGTTTGTTATAGTGTAATTCTGTGTATGTGTAGTTTGTTATAGTGTAATTCTCTCGTTTGTGTTAGGTTTGTTATAGTGTAATTCTCTGCGTTGTGTTAGGTTTGTTATAGTGTAATTCCCTCGTTGGTAGGTTTGTTATAGTGTAATTCTCTGTTTGTGTTAGGTTTGTTATAGTGTAATCTCTGTTTGTGTTAGGTTTGTTATAGTGTAATTCTCTACGTTGTGTTAGGTTTCTATAGTGTAATCTCTGCGTTGTGTTTCTATAGTGTAATTGTCCCTGCGTTGTGTAGGTTGTGTTATAGTGTAAATCTCTGCGTTGTGTTAGGTTGTTATAGTGTAATTCTCTGCGTTGTGTTAGTTTGTTATAGTGTAATTCTCTGCGTTGTGTTTGTTATAGTGTAATCTCTGCGTTGTGTTAGGTTTGTTATAGTTGTTAATCTGTGTTGTGTTAGGTTTGTTATAGTGTAATTTCTTGCGTTGTGTTTGTATAGTGTAATTCTCTGCGTTGTGTGTTAAGTGTAATTCCCTCTGCGTTGTGTTAGGTTTGTTATAGGTAATTCTCTGCGTTGTGTAGGTTGTGTTTTAGTGTAATTCTCTGCGTTGTGTTTGTTTAGTGTAATTCTCTGTTGGTTAGGTTTGTTATAGTGTAATTCCTGCGTTTAGTGTTTTATAGTGTAATTCTCTGCGTTGTGTTTGTTATAGTGTAATTCTCTGCGTTGTGTTAGGTTTGTTATAGTGTAATTCTCTGCGTTGTGTTAGGTTTGTTATAGTGTACTTCTGTGTTGTGTTAGGTTTCTTATAGTGTAATTCTCTACGTTGTGTCAGGTTTGTTATAGTGTAATTCTCTGCGTTGTGTTTGTTATAGTGTAATTCTCTGCGTTGTGTTAGGTTTGTTATAGTGTAATTCTCTGCGTTGTGTTAGGTTTGTTATAGTGTAATTCTGTGTTGTGTTAGGTTTGTTATAGTGTAATTCTCTGCGTTGTGTTAGGTTTGTTATAGTGTAATTCTCTGCGTTGTGTTAGGTTTGTTATAGTGTAATTCCCTGCGTTGTGTTAGGTTTGTTATAGTGTAATTCTGTGTTGTGTTAGGTTTGTTATAGTGTAATTCTCTGCGTTGTGTTAGGTTTCTTATAGTGTAATTCTCTGCGTTGTGTTAGGTTTGTTACAGTGTAATTCTGTGTTGTGTTAGGTTTGTTATAGTGTAATTCCCCTGCGTTGTGTTAGGTATGTTATAGTGTAATTCTGTGTTGTGTTAGGTTTGTTATAGTGTAATTCTCTGTGTTGTGTTAGGTTTGTTATAGTATAATTCTCTGCGTTGTGTTAGGTATGTTATAGTGTAATTCTGTGTTGTGTTAGGTTTGTTATAGTGTAATTCTCTGTGTTGTGTTAGGTTTGTTATAGTGTAATTCTGTGTTGTTAGTTTTGTTATAGTGTAATTCTCTGCATTGTGTTAGCTTTGTTATAGTGTAATTATCTGCGTTGTGTTTGTTATAGTGTAATTCTCTGCGTTGTTTGTCATAGTGTAGTTCTCTGCATTGTGTTAGGTTTCTTATAGTGTAATTCTGTGTTGTGTTAGGTTTCTTATAGTGTAATTCTCTGCATTGTGTTTGTTATAGTGTAATTCTGTGTTGTGTTAGGTTTGTTATAGTGTAATTCTCTGCGTTGTGTTAGGTTTGTTATAGTGTAATTCTCTGCGTTGTGTTAGGTTTGTTATAGTGTAATTCTCTGCGTTGTGTTAGGTTTGTTATAGTGTAATTCTGTGTTGTGTTAGGTTTGTTATAGTGTAATTCTCTGCGTTGTGTTAGGTTTGTTATAGTGTAATTCTGTGTTGTGTTAGGTTTGTTATAGTGTAATCTCCTGTGTTGTGTTAGGTTTGGTTATAGTGTATATTCTCTGCGGTGTGTGTTAGGTTTGTTATAGTGTAATTCTCTGCGTTTGTTAGGTTGGTTATAGTGTAATTCTCTGCGTTGTGTTAGGTTTGTTATAGTGTAATTCTGTGCTGTGTTAGGTTTGTTATAGTGTAATTCTCTGTGTTGTGTTAGGTTTGTTATAGTGTAATTCTCTGCGTTGTGTTAGGTTTGTTATAGTGTAATTCTGTGTTGTGTTAGGTTTGTTCGTGTAATTTCTCTGCGTTGTGTTAGGTTTGTTATAGTGTAATTCTCTGCGTTG
>RXON01002998.1:0-21684 GCA_009667805.1 Leptobrachium leishanense
AAGAAGCTCAAGCTGAATTGAAACAGGCGCACGCGGAACTGTGCCGAGTATTGTTGAAGGTGACAGAGACACAGACAGAGATGCAGAAGTTCCTTACAGGCATGCAGACAACCGGAGTTGCTGTGGCGTCTAGCCAGGGTCCTTCAACCGAATCACAGCGGGCGATTGCGTCTCCGCTTTCAAAGAAGAGATGTTTCAGTTGTGGAGAAATGGGCCATTTCCGCGCACAATGCAAAAGCCAAAAGCCTGAAGGAAATAGAGTTGAGGAGTTCTTGAAAGCTTTGGAAGGACTGTTATCTACCTTACCGGCGGGAAACGCCAGAGGGCACAAGTGAAGGAGCAACCTGGGTGCCCGAAGGTTGAAACACGCTCCAAAAATCAAGCCAGGACTAAGAGGGCGAGAGGGCCCAAGGTCTGGCCAACTGCCGAGCCTGCCAGGACTGAAAGAGTCACTCCCTTAGCATCCGGACCTACGTCATGGGGAAGCAATGCACACCCAAAACCTACATGGGCCAAGAAGAAGGGCAGGGTACGACAAACTGGGTCTAAGTGTCCTGGTGCCACCACCAAGTTTCCTGACCAGCTGATAGGTCCTTCCCCTATTGTGCCAATCCAAGTGGAGGGAGTCTACACTAAAGCCCTGTTGGATTCAGGGGCTCAAGTGACATTGATCTACCGAGACTTCTATGAGAAACACTTGAAGCACATCCCTCTACAGAAATTGAAGGATCTGGAAATCTGGGGTATCGGAACTGAGAAACTCCCTTATGACGGGTATCTACAGGTGAAGTTGGAGATCGGATCCGAAGTCATCGGACAGTCCGCAGGTTGTGATGCATTGGCCATTGTGTGTCCTCGGCCTTCAGGGGCAAACAGGAGTTCCATGATAGTGGGGACGAATACTGATTTGGTGCGACGTCTCCTGAAACCTATCGTATTGGAAGACGGTTCTACTGAAGGAGTACACCCAATGTTACGTCCAGTCTATCAGAGAATGGTCGAAGAACAGAAGGCACCTGCCGAAGTGGGGCGCCTATGGAGATTAGAAGGAACAGAGAAGGTTCTGCAAGCAGGAGAAGTAGCAAGCTTCCGGGCTTCAGTCAAGTTGAACGGATCGCAACCAGGGCCCTATGTGGTACTGGAAACCGATTTTAATCATGGGAGTGAAACCGGAGTCGAAGTAATTCCTGAAATAATCTCCACTAAAGCTTTGAAAAGAACACGAGGAAGAGTCTCAGTCAGCGTGTGCAATGTGTCTGATTCTCCAGTAGTCCTTAAAGCACGAATGCCTATCGGGCAAGTAGCGTCCGCTACGCCCCTCTCTCCTACCGATTTAGGAGGGGGAGTGGGTGAAGAGATTCCAGATGAAAGGTTCTACCCCAAGGACGCTCCCATTTCACCTGAATGGAAGAAACGTCTTCAGTCCCAATTTCTAAAGTGGAGAGACTTGTTCTCGAAAGATGAGTTCGACGTAGGCCTAGCTAAAAGTACTGAGCACCGCATTCGATTACAAGAGGACAAGCCGTTTCGTGAAAGGTCAAGACGAGTTCCGTGGGAGACTTGGATGATCTACGAGAACAGCTGAATGAACTGCAAAGAACCAAGGTGATCCAAGAGTCCAGGAGTCCATATGCATCTCCAATAGTAATGGTCCGGAAGAAGAATGGTTCTGTCCGCCTATGCATAGACTATCGCACGCTGAATCGGAGAACCATCCCAGATCAATATGCTACTCCTCGGATAGAAGATGCCTTACAGTGTTTGTCGGGAGCAAAATGGTTTAGTGTACTAGACCTGCGAAGTGGGTATCACCAGATACCAATGCATCCGAAGACAAAGAGAAGACTGCGTTCATCTGTCCACTGGGGTTCTTTGAATTCAACAGAATGCCTCAAGGCCTTACTGGGGCTCCAGCCACGTTCCAACGGTTAATGGAGAAGACAGTCGGGGACATGAATCTGATCGAAGTATTAGTGTACCTGGATGACATAATTGTGTTCGGGAAGACTCTGGAAGAACATGAACAACGTTTGGAGAAGGTCTTGAAGAGGCTCCATGAAGAGGGATTGAAACTATCTCTGGAGAAATGTCAATTCTGTTTACCGTCTGTTACGTATCTGGGACATGTGGTCTCAGCAGAAGGCGTTTCGACAGATCCTCGGAAGTTGGAGGCCGTAGCTTCTTGGCCTAGACCCCGAAGCGTTACTGAACTTAGTCTTTCTTGGGGTTCTGCTCTTATTATCGAAGATTTGTAGGGGGATTGGCAAAAATAGCTCAACCACTGAACAAGCTCCTACAGAAGGAAAGCACAGAAGAAGGCTGCAAGGTCTCTGACCGAAATCCGTCAGCTCCAGGGCCAAGGAAAGCTCGAGAGTCTATCCAGGGAGAATGGACTAGTCAATGTGAGGGTGCTTTTACAAAGCTGAAAGAGAGCTTAACTCGTGCTCCTGTCTTGGCCTATGCGGATCCTCACAAGCCGTACGAGTTACATGTGGATGCCAGCAGAGAAGGTCTAGGAGGAGTCCTGTATCAAGAGTATGGTGGATTGTTGAGGCCTGTAGCGTATGTGAGCCGGAGCCTTACGCCTTCAGAAAAGAACTATCTTACCCACAAGTTGGAGTTCCTAGCCTTAAAGTGGGCAGTAGTAGACAAGCTAAAGGACTATCTGTATGGGGCCGAATTTGTGATAAAGACGGATAACAATCCTCTCACCTACGTCCTTACTACTGCAAAACTGGACGCAACGGGACATCGGTGGTTGGCCGCTCTGTCAGGGTTTCGGTTCAGCCTGAAATATCGCCCTGGGGTGAATAATCGAGATGCTGATGCTTTGTCGAGAAGACCCTACACTACAGAATGGACTCAGTTAACTCCAGACGGGGTACAAGCTTTGTGTCAAGGAGCAGAGCGCCGGGTCAAGGGAGGGATTGAAGCGGAGGCCATAGGAGTCATGGCTGCGGCTATTCCGGAGTTCTACTGCAACCCTACGCAGTTGAGGGATGAAAGTCTGCCTACCTTTTCAAAACAGGATCTGAAAGCTGATCAGGCTAGAGACCCCTTAATTGCGTTAACCATAAAGGCCCTAACTGCAAACCAGCAGGAAATTCTGCTGACCAATTCCCCAGATGGAGCCAGATTGGTCTACAAAGAGTGGGAACGGTTGAAGATGTTGGATGGGGTGGTCTACCGAAGGGGCCCCTCTACCAATGCTGAAGAGACCCAACAGTTGTTCCTTCCCACTAAACATAGGGAGAGTGTACTGCGATCGCTACATGATGAGCATGGACATTTGGGCGCAGAAAGGACTTTTAAGATGGTGCGAGACAGGTTCTATTGGCCTTGCATGAGAGCTGAAGTGGAAAGTTACTGCCATTCATGTCTAAGGTGCATTCAAAGGAAGACCCTACCTACTCGAACCGCTCCAATGAGCCATCTGCAAACTCAAGGACCCATGGATTTGGTGTGCATTGACTTCCTGTGCTTAGAGCCGGATGCTAGTGGGAAGGGAAATATTCTAATAGTGACTGATCACTTCACACGTTACGCCCAAGCCTTTTCTACAAGAGACCAACGCGCTCCAACGGTGGCGAAAGTTCTGATGGAAAAGTTCTTTGTTCACTACGGCCTACCAAGGAGAATACACTCTGATCAGGGTAGAGACTTTGAAAGCCGGCTTGTTGGGCAATTACTGGAACTGCTGGGAATCCAAAAGACCCGAACTACACCATATCACCCTCAAGGTGATGCTCAACCCGAAAGGTTCAATCGCACGCTGATAAATATGCTGGGGACACTGTCAAACACAGAGAAGCAGAGCTGGAGTCGTCACATAGCTACGCTAGTGCATGCGTATAACAGTACGGAGAGTGACGCTACTGGATACTCACCGTACTGTCTTATGTTCGGAAGAGAAGCTCGACTGCCGGTTGATTTGGCGTTTAGGTTATCTCTGGACCAGACGTCGGTAGCTTCCCATAGAAATTACGTGGATAGACTTCAAAAGAATCTGGCCTCTGCGTTTGAACAGGCCCGTTTGACCTCAGGAAACAGGGAACAAAGGAATAAACGGAACTATGACTTGAAAGTTCGGATACAGGATCTACAACCCGGTGATAGGGTTTTGTTGAAGAACTTGGGTGCTGCTGCGAGGCACAAGTTAGCGGATAGATGGAGTTCTCAGGTCTACATTGTCTGCAAGCAACTGCCGGGTCTGCCGGTGTATCAAATCCGGCCGGATGGAAAGGCTGGGCCTCTTAAGAACTGGCACCGGAATCATTTATTACCTTTGAGAGAGGCTGTGAGGATACCAGTTGGGGACGAACTTTCTCTGCCAAATCTGCCTGCTCCACGTTTGCCTCCCGTTACTCGGTCTCAGCAGACCCGGGCTGTCAAAGAGAGCGAAAGGGACAGTGAGGAAGAGAGTCTTTGAACTGGATGTGCTCACCAGAGCCTGAAGAGGTTATCTCAGTTCCTGAAAGGTGGGAAAGTAATTTGAGGCCTGAGGCTCCTGAATTTCAGTTAGAAGTCCCCGAGACTATTGAAATCCCTGTAGTTCCTGAAGTCGAATCTTATGACTACAGTTCTATGCCTTCACTGGAAGGATCATACTCCGAAGAGATGTCTGCTCCAGTGGTAGAAAGAAGAACTGAACCCGCGCCTATAGTACTTCCACCTGAAGAGGAACTGATTGAACCAAAACGCTCTGTTCGACCGCCCCAGTGACTCACCTACGACTCAACAGGACATAGCACTGAAGAGGCTGTCACCACAGTGCGAAGGTTGCCCGAAGTGTCTACTATGTTAGCTGAGGTAGTCCAAAGCATGAGTCAACTTGAGGAAGTGTATCTAACCCACTGTATGCTTGCTGCTGAGCCTGTATATGTTGCCTAATATATGTGGAAAATGTAATGCAACTGTTGTACCTCCTTGGAGAGACCCAAGAGTTCTAGGAGGGGGAGAGTGTAGCGCTGGTTTTAAATCTCCTGCCATGTAGTACTTGTTTTTGGCCACCGGAGGGAGACAAGCGCGATGTGAGACACTGAACATTGGGACTACATTTTCCAGCATGCTTTGAGGGCGGACACAGGAAGTGGGTGGGACAGAGACGCTGACATCCTGAGCCTCGTGGAAAGAGCTGGCAGAGCGCGCCTAGGAGTGAGAAGAGCAAGACGCAGTGTAGCTGAACGTGATAGCGACCAGGCCGGAGCGCAGGTGCGGCCTGACGGGGCTGGAGACCGGGTTTTTCTGCCTTATTTTATGAAGACCCAGTGATCTACCGCAGTGACCCGAGCTGATACCGAGTGAGCTGGAGGACCCCGAGTTAGGAGAACCGCAGATCAATCTAACAGGGAGTGCAGGCGGGTGAGCTGGACATCTTGTGGCCGATATAGACAAGCAAGACAGCGGATCCGGTGACACAGAGAACCCCAGTCAAAATCGAGCGGAGAGACGTCCTGGGTCGAGCGGAGCACAGAGTATCTGGCGGATGGGTGAGAGGCCTTCCAGGCCGTTGTGAAAATCTAAAGCACGCTGCAGTTTGTTTCAAAACCCACAAGGCCCCAACGTGACTAGTCGAAGATACCTCATAAATAATTCACTGGCCAGTTGAATATTGTACCCGGGTACCAATACACACATACACATACATTCCTTGGGACATAACCTGTACGGGACTCACACTCCAACCATAAAGGGGGTTAAAGATATATTTTTCTCTTCTTTTCCGCTGCGCATTTTTTCGAATTATGAAGTATTGTATTTCTTTTCCGCTGCGCGTTTTTTCGTATTACGAAGTATTGTATTTCTTTTCCGCTGCGCGTGTCCCGCATTACAAAGTACTGTAAAAATATATACATATACCGTGTTACTCATTATATGCCAGTTTATTCAGTAAACTATATAATTTATAAAATCCACGACGGTGCTGGAGTATATTTATTCCCTAGTGCGGGGAGACTGACCCGAGGTTCAAATTCAGCGGCTCCTCCGGGAGTGAGCGCTACACATCCAAACAGAGCCGCGTTTCAATACATCCTCAGCAGCTGCTGAATTGTTGCAGCGCAGCAATTCAGTTTGCTACAGCAGTGTCATTGAACGCTTTAGATGCAAATTTCAAAACAAAATGGCGGATTTCTGTTGTTTCTGCAATATCCACAGTTTTATTCGCAGAAACTGAAAGTGAAACTGAGGCATCTATAAAATAACTAAAAGCAGTCACACAATGCGTTTTGTACGCACACAACACAAATAATAGTTTTAAATGAATAAACGTAATGTTTACTTCTGAAAAAAATATATAATTGACAGGTAATATATGTCTGTGCAGAGGAAATAAATAAATATTTTGTGACTTTAGAACTATGAGATGGGAGTAGTGGTGGGTCAAGCTGGTAGTGGGGTAGTGGAGGGGTGTCGCAATACTTTCGGCAATATATTGTATAGATATACCATATTTTCCAGTCTGCATTATTTACGTGTTATTTTTTGGATTTGGAAGAAGACAGGAAGGCAAAGGCAGCATCTGCCCCGGCGGAGACCAGTGCCCCAGTGGAGGAGGAGGGGGAGCCACGGGCGACCACCAGCGCTGGTATATACTGTTTTATTTTGCAACGACTTTTGGTCAAAAACAGAAACATTTTTTGTTTACTGTATTTTAATTTAATTTTTTTATGTATAGCACAAGAGGAGCAGGAGGAGGAAGAGGAGGAGCAGGAGGAGGAGCAGGAGGAGGAAGAGGAGGAGGAGCAGGAGGAGGAAGAGGAGCAGGGCGATGGAGAGAGGGAGCCGGAGCCGCAGCAGGAGGCCGCGAGTCCAGGTTTTTTTTTTACTGTTGTATTTTGCATCGACTTTTGTTCAAAAATAAATCAGTTTTGTTGTTTACTGTATTTTTTATTTCTTTAATTTCTTAGATATACAGTGGCAAGAAAAAGTATGTGAACCCTTTGGGATTACGTGGTTTTGCATGACTTGGTCATAAAATGTGCTCTGATCTTCATCTAAGTCACAACAATTTGAAAAACACAGTCTGCTTAAAATAATACAACACAAACATTAAATGTTTTCATGTGTTTATTGAACATAACATGTAAACATTCACAGTGCAGGGTGGAAAAAGTATGTGAACCCCTAGCCTAATGACTTCTCCAAGAGCTAATGTGAGCCAGGAGTGAGCCAACCTTGAGTCCAATCAGTGTGATATTATTGGATGTGTTGCTGAAAGCTGTCCTGCCCTTTAAAAACACACACCAGTTTTGGGTTTACTGGTTTCAAGAAGCACTGCCTGATGTGAACCATGCCTCGCAGAAAAGAGCTCTCAGGAGACCTACGATCAAGAATTGTTGACTTGCATGAAGCTGGAAAGGGTTACAAAAGTATCTCCAAAAGCCTTGATGTTCATGTGTCCACGGTAAGACAGACTCTCTACAAATGGAGAAAGTTCAGCACTGTTGCTACTCTCCCTAGGCGTGGTCGTCCTGTAAAGATGATTGCAAGGGCACAGCGCAGAATGCTTAATGAGGTAAAGAAGAATCCTAGAGTGTCAGCTAAAGACTTACAGAAATCTCTGGCGCATGCTAACAATTTTGTTGACACATCTACAATAAGGAAAACATTAAACAAGAATGGAGTACAAGGGAGGACACCACGGAGGAAGCCATTGCTGTCCAAAAAGAATATTTCAGCACGTTTGAAGTTTGCAAAAGAGCACCTGGATGTTCCACAGCACTACTGGCAAAATATTCTGTGGACAGATGAAACCAAAATTGAGTTGTTTGGAAAAAACACACACAACACTATGTGTGGAGAAAAAAAGGCACATCACACCAACATCAAAACCTCATCCCCACTGTAAAACATGGCGGAGGGAGCATCATGGTTTGGGGCTGCTTTGCTGCCTCAGGGCCTGGACGGATTGTTGTCATTGATGGAAAAATGAATTCCAGAGTTTATCAAGACATTTTGCAGGAAAACGTAAGACCATCTGTCCGCCAACTGAAGCTCTGCAGAGGATGGGTGATGCAACAGGACAATGACCCAAAGCATACAAGTAATTCAACAAAAGAATGGCTTCAACAAAACAAAATACACCTTCTGGAGTGGCCCAGTCAGTCCTGACCTCGACCCGATTGAAATGCTGTGGCATGACCTTAAGAGAGCGATTCACACCAGACATCCCAAGAATATTGCTACACTGAAACAGTTTTGTGAAGAGGAGTGGTCCAAAATTACTCCAGATCGTTGTGCAGGTCTGATCTGCAACTACAGGAAACGTTTGGTTGAGGTTATTGCTGCCAAAGGAGGGTCAACCAGTTTATTAAGTCCAAAGGTTCACGTACTTTTTCCACCCTGCACTGTGAATGTTTACATGTTCTGTTCAATAAACACATGAAAACATATAATGTTTGTGTTGTATTATTTTATGCAGACGGTGTTTTTCAAATTGTTGTGACTTAGATGAAGATCAGAGCACATTTTATGACCAATTCATGCAAAACTCCACGCAATTCCTTAAGGGTTCACATACTTTTTTCTTGCCACTGTAAGCCGGATGAGATGGTGACGGTGGTGGTGGAGGAGGAGTCGGAGGAGTCGGAGGAGTCGGAGGAGTCAGAGCCTCAGGAGGCCGTCAGCTCTGGTACAGGGTGAGCCAGTCAAACCTGCATTTTTGAAATGACTGTAAAAAATAAACGGATGGATATTTCAAAATTTTATTGTTACTATCTTAATGTACATTAAAAAGCATTTAAGAAACAACATTCATTCTTGCTGGAATAAGGTTTCATTGTTCATTCCATGTTGACGAAGCTGAGGAATGAAGAACGAATGCAACATTTCCGAATAGCGTTGTGCATTCACAGTAACTGCTCCCTGTGATTTTCAAAAAAATACGGGCCTATGATTCCCAATGAGGACATTGCGCACCAAACTGTTACCTTGCTTGAATGGAGTGGTGTTTGATGGAGTTGTTGAGGGTTTTCATCACTCCAATATCGGAAATTTTGTTTATTCACAAAACCGGAGAGATGGAAATGTGCCTCATCGCTCATCCACAGGTTGTGAACAAGGTCCTCGTTTTCATCAAACATGTCCAACAATGTTTGACAAAAACGCCGTCGAGCTGCAAAATCGTTTTCATTCATAGCCTGAACAACCTGAATTTTGTATGGGTGATGGTGTAAATCTAACCTCAAGATTCTTCGGACGCTCGTGTTTGCCAAGCGCAGCACTCTGTCGACGCGTTGATCTCCGAGGGCTTCTTTCCACAGCAACTCTCATGCGGTCAATATTCGCGGGAGTTCGCACTAATCTTGCACTGCCACCCCTTCTGCTTCTCGTTTCACCAATTGCTTCAAAGTTTGTCACCCACAATTTGATTGAATTAACAGACGGCACTGACTTATTTCCATTAATTTGAAAATTCTTCCGGAAACGACGCTGAGCGGCTGCATAACTACCACTTTGGTAAAACGCTTTCACAGCGAATCAACGTTGTTGTTTAGACCACTGCTCCATGACGACTGAAATGCTTAGTTGTGGGGGACACAATGGTAACCTTGCTAACTCGCTCCGCCCACTTTCACGGCTCTCCCGCCCTTTTCAAAAATGCAGGTTTGACTGGCTCACCCTGTATATACTACTGTTATATTTTTTCAAGACTTTCAGTCAAAAATAGAAACCTGCTTTACTTACTGTATTTTCCTTCTTTCATTTATTGGATATATAGAAGGAGAAGCCAGACCGGACACGTCCAGTGTCAGGATGAGGAATAATAGGATGGCGATCGGCGAGCTACGCCTGGCTGTAACCACCATAGAAGCCATCCAGGAGTTGCTCCAGGAGTTGCGGGAGCATATTAACAATGCCACTGACATCCTGGAGCGGCAGTGAGACCAGCCTCCTCCTCCCCTATGTTTGTTTGTGCCCCTGTTGGGCAGTTTGCCATGTGGCATGTTGTAAATAAATTTTCTATTTTTTCACTATTTTCCTGTTTGTGTGCGTTGCTTTTCCTTACTTAATAAGTTAATATGTATTGCTTGGTTTCCACACTGTTAAAATTATATGTACATAAATTCATTGACATTTCTATGGACCCTTTGTCATAAATTTGTCAACATATTTGTGGCCATGAATGTGACTGTGCACATTCTACACTTCCTGCCTGGCCAAAAAATGTCACACACTAACACAACCTTGTTGTACTGCCTTGAGATTTGATTACCGACGTGGCATGGTTTTATTAAGCTTAGGCGATGTCACAACAACATGGATTTTTGTCCACAGTCACATTCATTGCATAACCAAGAATTTATCAAAAAATATTGATGGCAGCACTGCGTGAAGTCTTCTCCGACACAACCCAAAGATCCTCAGTGCGGCTCAGGTCTAGTTTATTTGTCCCTGTTTGCAGCTTCACGCAACACCTCCTCCCAGCTATGAGCTCTCTCTCTCCCAACGCTGCCCGCTAAGACGTTGCCCGCCAACATGGTCACGTCTTTGCAGGAAGACAACAGCGTGGGGGAATGGCAGCTGCCGACAGTCCCAAGACCTCGTCACAATGACGTCAGTTCTGGAGTTAACCCCTAACTGCGACCAATGGTGGAGATAGGGGGTTCATTGGAACCCCCTATCTCCCGATCTGCGGCAGCTATCGGTTGGTTAATGTTTGGTATCTTTGGATCGACCAGAGCATGGCCTTTCCAACAATACCAAACATGACAATGTTAAAAATTATAAAAAAATTAAAATATAAAAAAAAATAAACAGGTTTTTTGTTTTTTGTTTTGTTAATGCAGCAATATTGTTGCCATTTCAATTATAATGTGAACAATGATGCTGCACTAAGGATTTTTGTATGGGGTGCGTTTGTTAAAAATAGTGTAATTTTCACCCAAAAAAATATAACAAGTCCCCATTTCAATTTTTTTTAACAAACGCAACTCAGAAAATATAACCACAAACACTCGCATGATAAAATGTGAAAAAAACACTTTACACCTTGTAAAACAAACATTGAAAATTCTAATTTTATTGCATTTTTTGTTATAATATACAGACAGGACATGACGCATACATATGATAATGATATATTATGAATCTTCTGCCGAGTCTGCCGGAAAGAACGATATATAACATGTCTGGGTCATATTATAAAATAAGGCTTCAAAAAAACGCGTTTAAACAATAGGAGCGAAACTGTTAAAAATCAGCTCAGCAGCAGACTGCAGTGCCGCACACAGGCGTGAAGGGAAGCCGTGAAATGCCTCAGCAGCGAAAGGGTTAATTTTTTTTTGTCTGTTTTAAATCATTTTATTTGTTGGTTTTTTTCTTCGTTTCAGATCATTTTGATCAACTATTTTTCTGTTTTAAAACCTTTTGTTCTGGTTTTTATTTTTAAAGTCAGACCATTCGGGTCAGTTTAGCGTTTTTTAAATCATTTTGTTCATTTTTTTTTTGTTCCTTGGCTTTCATACCATTTTTTTAATGTGATTAAATAAAGTTGCAAAATGTATATTCATAAGAAAAAAAGGATCTTTATTTAATAAAAAAAAAAACACGATAGAATCGCCAGAATTATCGTATCGACAGAATGAATTATCGGATCCGAAAAACAAACCAAAAATTTATTATAAAAAAATATATAAAGTATAAAAAAGTAAACCATAGTAGTTTACGTCAAAACGAATAGGGTTAGACAGCTTTGAAACGAGGAGAACAGACGTTCCGAAAAAACGAAAATTTCCGAAATCACGAAAAGTCGATACAAAAAACGAGCAAAGTGACCCGAAAATACGAAAAATGGTCGATATTCCGAATAAAAAATGTACACGAAAAACGAGCCGAACCGAACCGAATCGAAACAGAAATCGGTCGAAACGAGCCGGATCGAAAATTTTAAACATCCGAACAAATCGAACCGAATCGAACCGAAAAAAAAATCGGTGCACAAGCCTACTGATAATTTCGGCGGTTTTGTGGCAGCTTTTCCCTGCACTTCTGGGACTCTCCAATGAATGCTGAATTCACCACAAGGTCAGGGAATTTGATTCCCCGAAGTGCAGGGAACGAGAGAGCATCGAAATGTCACTGACTGTCTCTGAATAACCCGTTTAGTTAGTGCCTTCCTGTCTCACCTCTGGTTGGCTTCCTTTCTCGCTTCTAGTTAGTTTCCTGTCTCGCTTCTGGTTAACTTTCTGTCTCACCTCTGGTTGGCTTCCTGTCTCGCCTCTGGTTAGTTTCCTGTCTCACTTCTGGTTGGCTTTCTGTCTCGCCTCTGGTTAGTTTCCTGTCTCACCTCTGGTTGGCTTTCTGTCTCACCTCTGGTTGACTTCCTGTCTCGCCTCTGGTTAGTTTCCTGTCTCACCTCTGGTTGGCTTTCTGTCTCACCTCTGGTTGACTTCCTGTCTCGCCTCTGGTTAGTTTCCTGTCTCACTTCTGGTTGGCTTTCTGTCTCACCTCTGGTTAGCTTCCTGTCTCGCCGCTGGTTAGTTTCATGTCTCGCCTCTGATTAGTTTCCTGTCTCACCTCTGGTTGGCTTTCTGTTTCGCCTCTGGTTGGCTTCCTGTCCCGCCTCTGGTTGGCTTCCTGTCCTGCCTCTGGTTAGCTTCCTGTCTCATCTCTGGTTGGCTTTAGTCTCGCCTCTGGTTGGCTTTCTGTCATGCTTCTGGTTGGCTTTCTGTCTCGCCTCTGGTTAGCTTCCTGTCTCGCCTCTGGTTGGCTTTCTGTCTCATCTCTGGTTGGCTTTCTGTCTCGCCTCTGGTTGGCTTCCTGTCTCGCCTCTGGGTGGCTTCCTGTTTCGCCTCTGGTTAACTTCCTGTGTTGCTTCTGGTTAACTTCCTTTCTCGCCTCTGGTTAGCTTCCTGTGTTGCTTCTGGTTGGCTTTCTGTCTCGCCTCTGGTTGGCTGTCTCGCCTCTGTTAGCTTCCGGTCTCGCCTCTGGTTATCTTCCTGTCTTGCCTCTGGTTAGCTTCCTGTCTCGCCTCTGGTAGGCTTTCTGTCTCATCTCTGGTTGGCTTTCTGTCTCGC
Organism: Leptobrachium leishanense; assembly: GCA_009667805.1. Taxonomy (NCBI): domain Eukaryota; kingdom Metazoa; phylum Chordata; class Amphibia; order Anura; family Megophryidae; genus Leptobrachium; species Leptobrachium leishanense. The sequence goes on from RXON01002998.1 coordinate 13,020, forward strand.
CTCTGGTTGGCTTTCTGTCTCGCCTCTGGTTGGCTGTCTCGCCTCTGGTTAGCTTCCTGTCTCACCTCTGGTTAGCTTCCTGTCTCGCCTCTGGTTAGCTTCCTGTCTTGCCTCTGCTTGGCTTTCTGTTTCGCCTCTGGTTGGCTTCCTGTCCCGCATCTGGTTGGCTTCCTGTCCTGCCTCTGGTTAGCTTCCTGTCTCATCTCTGGTTGGCTTTAGTCTCGCCTCTGGTTGGCTTTCTGTCATGCTTCTGGTTGGCTTTCTGTCACGCTTCTGGTTGGCTTTCTGTCTCGCCTCTGGTTAGCTTCCTGTCTCACCTCTGGTTGGCTTTCTGTCTCATCTCTGGTTGGCTTTCTGTCTCGCCTCTGGTTGGCTTCCTGTCTCGCCTCTGGGTGGCTTCCTGTTTCGCCTCTGGTTAACTTCCTGTGTTGCTTCTGGTTAACTTCCTTTCTCGCCTCTGGTTAGCTTCCTGTGTTGCTTCTGGTTGGCTTTCTGTCTCGCCTCTGGTTGGCTTTCTGTCTCGCCTCTGGTTGGCTGTCTCGCCTCTGTTAGCTTCCGGTCTCGCCTCTGGTTATCTTCCTGTCTTGCCTCTGGTTAGCTTCCTGTCTCGCCTCTGGTAGGCTTTCTGTCTCATCTCTGGTTGGCTTTCTGTCTCGCCTCTGGTTGGCTTTCTGTCTCGCCTCTGGTTGGCTGTCTCGCCTCTGGTTAGCTTCCTGTCTCGCCTCTGGTTAGCTTCCTGTCTTGCCTCTGCTTGGCTTTCTGTCTCGCCCCTGTTCCATGATATTCCTCATTCAGCTCTGTCTATTGTGTGATTCTAAATAAAAATGACTATTTGTTCTGGAACGTGCCCGGCCTCCTCGATATCACCGCACACGGCGCACCGACTCTCGCTCCGCACGCACCATCCACGTGCCGCGCTTGACAAGGTTATGGTTTCTAGACAGTATAGGGTGTTTTCAAGAAGGCAGAGCGTCCCTGGTGCTGGTGGCAGCATCTGTCACAATGATCTCCAGGAGAAGCCCCGGCCTCCTTAATGTTTTTCAGCCACGCTTTAGACCTCCAGGAGCCTCGCTTAAGGTATTTATAAACCAAGGACAGCCGTGAAGCCATGTCGTGGAGATTAGGCAGCGCAGGCCGGGCGAGGCTCAGTCAGGGATCTCATTGCATTTAACGCAGGAAAGATTTAATGGCTTTTCTGAGCTGGGAAAGCTGAGCTGCTGCGTTCCCTTCAGTCTGGCCTTGGGTTCCTCCGTGCACACAATACAGGGATACCCAGACGCCACCTCCTGCTAAATCACTCCATCGCCTGTAATGGATTGGATTTACAAACCGCTGCGCCGTGCCGGCCACGTCCGGGCCCTCATGCCCACGCCAAGCAGCGTCCTGCCAGATCTGAGGATCACGTGAGGGACGGTGAGAGCCAATGTGTTAGCAGGACATTCCCGCGATCCCTGATCTCCCCCTACACCCGTTTCCCTCGTTCCCATTAATTATCTCCTCCCTCCAGCCGGTTATTCCTGTGTATATTAAGAGTCCACGGACGTCACCCTTCTGACCTAAACACACGTGCTTTACCAGGTCAGGCCCCGCGAGTCGCACGGTAGTGCACGGCAGAAGCAGGAGTGGTGCACATTTACACAGCCTCCATTAGAGGAGAGCCGGTCCCGCCTCACTGGCAGTGATCGCTGGTTGCGGCAGAAGAAGTGGTTTCACTACATGTCCACGTTTTAATGAAGGAAATCCTGATACAAACGAGCCCACGGCCAGGGGATAATCCCGGCTGTAGTGCAGCGTACAGATACTTTACCTTAGATAATAATAAAAGAGGGAAATAAGACAGTCGAACATTTCAGCCCCCGCCCAGGCATTACTGAACCACAACTCAAGAACAATATAAACAAATGGTCCCCCACGGGATGCATAGGGTGTCACCACAAGCCAAAGATTCTGAGGGCCTGACCCTCCTAATACATCAAAAACAATACACAAACAAGCACCTGGTCCAACACAAGAGTGTGTCCAGCCACTGCCACATAACCGGGGTCTGAGACTTACCTGACCTAAAACATACATTTATTGCAATTATCAAAAAAAAAAACCACATAACACACAATCAAATCAACATAACCATGAAATGATAGAAAGAGGGGTTATAGTCATTAGGGATGAGCCGAACACCCCCCCGAGTTCGGTTCGAGCCCGAACTGGAACTTCCCATTTGTTCGGGACCGAACCCGAACCCGAACGCCCATGCAAGTCAATGGGGCTGAAAATTCGGTTTTTAGAGTGCCCTCCAAGAGGGCATATATGTTAGATATTTGCCATAAAAGGTGTATGGGGGTCCGGGTAGTGCCCTGGGGGACAGGAAACAAGGACAAAAAGTTAAAAAAAACGTTTTTAAAGGGACAGTGAGTTTTCCATGAAATAAGGGTTAAAAATAAAAACAAAAAATTCCTTCAAATACCGTGCCTAGGAGGTCCCCATAACCTGCCCGTGAAGTGGCGGATTTCTAGGATGTATAGAAACATTTAAAAACAAAAAAATGACGTTTCAAATGATGGTAAACAGTTTTCCTTTAATCTATCCATAAACAACTGCTTGGGGCGGCAGTTTGTATGAAAAGAGGATATGTTTTCGGACACGCAGAAAGAGTTTACTGATTTTTTGGCGGTGAAAAGCAGGAGAATGACTGGAGAATGGAAACTTCTAGACCAAATAGCCGATTTGGAAAGTGAGATAAATGGGAGAATTTTTCTGGTTCGGCTATTTTGACCTAGAATTTTACATTCTCCAGTCATTCTCCTGAGTTTCACCTTTCTCTGAATAACCCTGACAGGGTTATTCAGAGAGCGGTGAAGAGCAGGAGAATGACTGGAGAATGGAAAATTCTAGGTCAAAATAGCCGAACCAGAAAAATTCTCCCATTTAGGCTGGGGTCAGACGAGCGTAGTGTTCACGTCCGTGATTGCGCCTAAAAGTACGTCCGTGATAGCATGAAAGTAAGTCCATTGGAGCCTGACACATGAAGTACGTCAGCACTGAACTGCGGACGCACAACGGCCGCGGCAAACGGACGCAGGTTAGGCAAGAACCTAATACTGCTAGAACGGACGTGCAGAGTGCGCCACGTCCACAACGTCTGCATAGCTTTGTGTGTGAGTGATGGAGCGAGGTCAGATGGACTGCATTTATACGTCCAGCATTTTTGACGGACAGAATGTTTTTTCATTGTAATTTATTTTCCCCTCCTACATCCGTCAAAAAATAACTTCAGTGAAAAAACGGACTGTGTGACCACTACTGCATCATCCGTACTGACGATGTCCGTACTGCACGGACGTACAGTCCGTAGAAATCACGCTCGTCTGACCCCAGCCTTAGGCTAGAGTCAGACTAGCGAATTTTTAACGTGCGTTTAGGTGCACTTAATCACGGCCGCACTAGCAGCAAATGACAGGCAATGACGGCCAATATACGAAGTACGGTCGCACGAAAGTCCGGCTGCGCAACGCAAGTGGAAAATGAACGCATTTTTTCGAGAAAGCAGAACCGCTAGTACGGACGTACAGAGTGCGCTGCGTCCACTAGCGGCGTGTGTGCGTGATTTGGAGACGTCAGACCCTGCTCATGTCCGGCCAACATAACGTCCAGACACCCAAAGTTTCCTGGTTTGGATCCATAAAAAATCACGCACAAAAATGCGCATCGTATGACCGTTTTCGTGCATTCCGTGAAAAAATACAGCAATGCGTTCGGATGCACGTTTTGACGGTCGCTGCGAAAAATGCGTTAGTCTGACCCTAGCCTTATCTCACTTTCCAAATCGGCTATTTGGTCCAGATTGTTCTCTTTTCCTGCCATTCTCCTGGTTTTCACCTTTCTCTGAACAACCCTGAGAGAGAGGTGAAAGCCAGGAGAACTGGCAGGAGAAGAGAACAATCTAGACCAAATAGCCGATTTGGAAAGTGAGTTAAATGGGAGAAATTTTCTGGTTTGGCTATTTTGACCTAGAATTTTCACTTCTCCAGTTATTCTCCTGCTTTTCACCGCTCTCTGAATAACCCTGTGAATGTTTAATCCCGAGGTGAAAAATAACATTGCTTTAGATTTTTTTCAAACACCAGTTAAATGCAGCATATTAGGATGTTTTAGGGAAATTAATTCTCAAATCTCAATCAGAAGCAGACACCACCCCACCCTCAGTACCTCCGTATAGTGTACATTGTATCAAATTGATTACCAGACTAAAAACACCTGGTGTTTATTTATTTATTTATAAAGGATTTTACCAGGAAGGATACATTGAGATTTCTCTAGTTTTCAAGTATGTCCTGGGTTCAAGAACATTGAAGTGTTACAGTTACAGAAATACAAAATAATACAATGTAAGATATTAAAAAACACAAATATACAGATTAACAGAAAATAAATATGTAGCAAATATAGTCACTAGGTTACATGTTTACAGGTGCATTCTGTATATAGTCACTGTGTTACATGTTTACAGGTGCATTCTGTATATAGTCACTGTGTTACATGTTTACAAGCGCATTCTGTATATAGTCACTATGTTACATGTTTACAGGTGCATTCTGTATATAGTCACTGTTACATGTTTACAGGTACATTCTGTATATAGTCACTGTGTTACATGTTTACAGGTGCATTCTGTATATAGTCACTATGTTACATGTTTACAGGCGCATTCTGTATATAGTCACTGTGTTACATGTTTACAGGTGCATTCCGTATATAGTCACTGTGTTACATGTTTACAGGTGCATTCTGTATTGAGGTATGTTAGTAAGGAGCTTTTGAGTGACTTAAGACTGGGGGAAGATTTGATGGCGTCTGGGAGGTTATTCCATAATTGTGGTGCTCTGTAGGAAAATGAGGACCGAGCCACTGTCTTTTTGTATTGTGATATTGCAAGTAAGGTGCTGGCCTGGATCTGAGGTTATAGGGTGAGGGAGCTGCTGGGGGAAGCAGCATATTCAGGTAGGGTGGCAGCTTCCCAGAAATGCTCTTAAACACCAGGCTGGAAAGGTGAAGGGTGCGTCTGGATTCCAGCGATGGCCAGTTTAGCTCTTTTAACATGTCACAATGGTGGGTCATGTAGTTACATTGTAGCGCAAAGCGGCACAATGAGTTATACAATGTAGTAAGTTTATGAAGGTGTGTTTGCGGGGCGGCTGCATACACTACATCTCCGTAATCAATAGCCGGCATAAGCATTTGCTGTACAATCTGCTTTCTTACCGCGGGACTCAGGCAGGATTTGTTTCTGTACAGGGCACCTAGTTTGGGGTAAAGTTTAGACGAGAGTTTTTCGATGTGGGGGCCAAAGGATAGATTTGGGTGTAACCACATACCTAGATATTTGAGAGAAGTGACTGTGGTCAGCGTGCCATTTGATTTTGTCCCAACACATAGATGGGGATTTTGCAATTTGTGTAGTTTAGGTGTTATGCCCGTTTGTGAACAGAGGTCATTTAGAGTTGATAATCTTTCCACGTACACATTAGTTTTTAATTCAATATCTAATAAACCGTTGCTTATAATATTCTGCAGTAAAGAGTCTCTTTATTTCTAGATTTTTTTTGTATTTTTTTAAGCATTTTCTATACTTTTTTCAAAATTTCTTTTTTTTTTTCGAACCCGAACCGAACACGCCCAAAAAGTTCAAAATTCACAAACTTTGATAAAAAGCGTCTTGATAAAATGTGGTGATAAAGCTTTGTGATACAGCATGTTGATAAAGTGTGGTGATAAAGCGTGGTGATTAAGTGTGGTGATAAAGCGTGGTGATTAAGTGTGGGAATAAAGCCTGGTGATTAAGGCTGGGGTCAGACGAGCGTAGTGTTCACGTCCGTGATTGCGCCTAAAAGTACGTCCGTGATAGCATGAAAGTAAGTCCATTGGAGCCTGACACATGAAGTACGTCCGCACTGAACTGCGGACGCATGACGGACGCTGCAAACGGACGCAGGTTAGGCAAGAATGTAATACTGCTAGAACGGACGTGCGGAGTGCGCCACGTCCACAACGTCTGCATAGCTTTGTGTGTGAGTGATGGAGCGAGGTCAGACGGACTGCATTTATACGTCCTGCATTTTTGACGGACAGAATGTTTTTTCATTGTAATTTATTTTTTCCTCCTACATCCGTCAAAAATAACTTCAGTGAAAAAACGGACTGTGTGACCACTACTGCGTCATCCGTACTGACGATGTCCGTACTGCACGCACGTACAGTCCGTAGAAATCACGCTCGTCTGACCCCAGCCTAAGCTTTGTGATACAGCGTCTTGATAAAGTGTGGTGATAAAGCGTGGTGATACAGTGTTGTGATACAGCGTGGTTGTAAAGTGTGGTAATAAAGCATGGTGATAAAGTGTGATGATAAAGTGTGGTAATAAAGCACGGTGATAAAGCGTGGTGATACAGTGTGGTGATAAAGTGTGGGTGATAAAGCATGATGATAAAGCGTGATGATAAAGGGCTATATTACAATCTTCGCGTTAAACCGCTTGCGCAACATGTGAATTTGTGCGCCAAGCGTTAAACGTTAACGCGCGCAAATCACCGCTGGAATTACAATCCTCGCGCATTTTTTCATCTGTCGATCAATAACACGCGTAAAACGGACGCACACAAATGCTTGCACAGTAACGTTGCGCATAGAAATCAGTGTGCGGACTGTTTTTTTCTCGCGATTCAGCCAATCAGAATTAAGAACCACAATTGTCTCATGTTACGTTTTTGCGCCTGTCAAAATCAATCTGCGCATATATGCTGCAGCAATAATAAATGCACACACAACTTCTCCATTTTATTGTTTGGGTATGTGTAGAATGTGTAACTTTTGCGCGAAGCATTAAACGTTAACACGTGGGAATCAACGCTGGTATTACAATCCTCGCGCATTTTTTCATCAGTCAAAAAATAACGCGCATTACATAGATGCACACAAACGCGCGCGCAGCAACGTTGCGTGCAGAAATCAGTGTGCGGACTGTTTTTTTTCACGCGATTCAGCCAATCAGAATTAAGAACCTTAATTGTCTCACGTTAGGTTTTTGCGCCTGTCAAAGTCAATCTGCGTATATATGCTGCAGCAATAATAGAACCACGCGCAACTTCTCCATTTTATTGTTTGGGTATGTGTAGAATGTGTAACTATACGTTGCTGTGTATTTTTTTGGGCTGGTGTATTTGGGTTCGGCAGGTTGATAGAATTTGCCATTAACACCAGCTTTCAGGAATTGCTAAAATTATGCGCACAAAGGCTGTGCGTTACAAACTGCGCATAGATTGTAATAACCATCCGCATACCAGCGCACAAACGCATTTGCGCTCACAATGTTAAGTATAGGACTCGCGCAGTACAGTACGCTTGCGCAAGGTTTGCACAGGTGCACCCGCGGCAGACGATTACACGTGTTTGTTGCACTGACTATGTAATACGGCATTCGGCGAAAAGGGTTTTACCCCTCGTGTTAACGTTTGCGTGAAGATTGTAATTTAGCCCAAAGTGTGGTAATAAAGCGTGGAGATAAAGCGTGGTGATACCGCGTGGTGATAAAGCGTGGTGATAAAACGTGATGATAAAGTGTGGTAATAACCTGTGGTGTTAAAGTGCGGTGATACAGCGTGGTGATAAAGCGTGATGATAAAGTGTGGTAATAAAGCACAGTGATAAAGCGTGATGATAAAGTGTGGTAATAAAGCATGGTGATAAAGCGTGGTAATAAAGCGTGGTGATAAAGGGCTCTATTAGATTCTTCGTGCAAACGTTAACGCGTGCGCAAAAACGCATTAACACGAGGGGCAAAACACTTTGCGCTGAACGTCGTATTACAATGTCCATGCAAATAATGCTCGTTAACATCTACCGCAGGTGAACCTGCGTGAATGCTGCACGAGCGTAATGTACTGTGCACGTACTATACTTAACATTGTGAGCGCAAATGCGTTTGTGCGCTGGTACACGGATGGTATTTCAATCTATGCACAGTTTTTAACGCACAGCGTTTGCGCGCATAATTTTAACGTCTTTGAAAAGCTGGTGTTAACGGCAAATCTGAACGTCCTGGCCGAAACCAAACACACCGGCCCACAAAACGTATAGTTACACATTCTACACATACCCAAACAATAAAACTGAGAAGTTGTGCGTGTTTTTTTTCATTGATGCAGCATATATGCGCAGATTGACTTTGAAAGGCGCAAAAGGTTAACAGGAGACAAATGGTTCTTAATTCTGATTGGCTGAATCGCGTGAAAAACAGTCTACCCACCGATTTCTGCGCGCAACATTGCTGTGCGTGCATTTTTGCGCATCTGTTATACGTGTGTTATTTTTTGACGGATGAAAAAATGCGCGAGAATTGTAATACCAGCGTTGATTTACACACGTTAACGTTTAACGCTGCGCGCTAAAATACACACTTTCTGCATGCGTTTTTGCGTGAAGAATGTAATAGAGCCCAAAGTGTGGTAATAAACCAAGGTGATAAAGCGTGGTGATAAAGCATGGTGGTAAAGTGTGGTAATAAAGTGTGGTGATGCAGATTGGTGATGCAGATTGGTGACACAGTGTGGTGATACAGCGTGGTGATAAAGTGTGATGATAAAGCGTGGTGATAAAGCGTGGTAATAAAGTG
>RXON01002999.1:0-29275 GCA_009667805.1 Leptobrachium leishanense
TGCCCCTCTCTGTATAGAACATCCTACTGCATTGACATGTGGAGGGTGCAGAATTTAGGATGTTGCGCTCTTCATTGCTGGTCTCCTTCACTCCTCAATGTAATATCACAAAAAGGACTGAACTAAAATGTAGTGCATTTTATTTTAGTTTCTTTCGCTTTTTGTACTGAGCAGTTTCGTATCTCTAGAGTCATACGAAAAACTAAATTATCCCAAAATTCGGACTAAAACGTTTTAGTACTAAAACGAATGCACATGTCTACTTGTTAATGAATCTACCCCTGATATAATAGGTTGACCAGGGGGATTAGAGATGTTCTTATGAATCTTTGGAAGCCAGTAAAAAACGGTATCCGAGGATACAGTATTCGTAGATAACTATATTCCTTTTCATTCAATATTTCCTCTGATTTGCCGTAATTGAGCAAGTCATCCAATTATTTTGCAAACCCCTGTGTAGGGTCTGCTTTTAGAGGTTCGTAAGTTGTCCTGTCAGATAAGATTCTTAACGCTTCCTTTTTATATTGATCTTTCGATAAAACAACCAGGCCTCCGCCTTTATCGGCCGTTTTTATTACAATGTCTTTATTTTCCCGTAAGGTGATTAAGTGCCTCCTTCTCCTGACGGGTTAGATTCTGAATAGAATTTTTACACGACAATTTTCTCAAACATCAGTTAGTACAGACAACTCAAATAGTTTCATCTGATCCGAAACCATATATTTGGATAAAAATGTGGATTTAGGTTTCAAATGAGGGTGCCTATAAGTGTCACTCTCCCCTGTCGCAACTCTCTCAATAGGAATTCTTAGCAAAGAATTTTTTTAAACATAATTTTCTTTTGAATTTTTGTAGATCTATATATAGATCGAACTTATTTGCATATGTATTGGGGGCAAACTTTAACCCTTTATTAAGTAGTTGAATTTCTTTCCTCTCTAGAACCTGACCACTTAAATTAAAAATGCCTTCCATATTCAGTACCTCTCCCTTTTCTCTTTTCTGGTGTGGTCTTCCTCCTCTATTTCCTCGTCGTACTCTTCTAACTGTCTTTTCTTTATTGGGCGTTGAGTAATATGGATGTGTGGTTCTATTGGGACATGCCCCCGACCATCGGGTTGGGTATGGAGGCGATGCCCCTCCCAAAAAACCTGCTTTTTTGAACATGACTCGGGAGGATAGGGGTCCCGATTGTTATCCAGAACTTGATATTGATTGTTGACAGGAACATTGTACTGATCCCCATCAGGTTGACCTATTATATCAGGGGTAGATTCATTAACAAGTCTACTGTCCGAATATATCGATAAACAACTTCAGCCATATGTGCAACAATCTCCGTCACATTTTAGAGACAGTATTAATGTCATGCAGTCATTGGAGGGAATCTGTTGGGAGGACGATATCTTATTAGTGACGTGTGACGTGTGTTCGTTATACACGATTATACCACATCAATTGTGTTGTAGGGCAGTGGAGAAAATACTTTCCATGGATCCACTTTTGCCTAAACCTCAGGTTGATTTTATTGTTAGATCTATCGAATTTATATTACAACACAACTATTTCTTTTTTGAAGACACATTTTATCTACAAAAGTCAGGGACGGCCATGGGGACCAGGTTTGAGCCCAGTTATGCCAACCTATTTATGGCAGACTGGAAATCCAGTTTTGTCTACGGTTGGCGTGATTGGGCGCATCACCTGGTCCTCTATGGCCATTATATAGATGATATTCTATTCATATGGAGAGGAGGGGAGGCCAGCCTGCTCGAGTTTTTTGCCCATCTGGATGATAATGAATGGGGTATAAGACTGGACACTAAGTACAACTCAAAATCAATTGAATTTTTTAGATCTTAATATCTATACAGAAGATGGTCTTATTAAAACAAAAACGTTTTTTAGCCAGTAGATTCTAATAGTTATATTCATCAATCCAGCTGCCATGCACCACACTGGCTTGGAGCGGTCCCTAAGGGTCAGTTTTAGAGGATGAGGAGGAATTGCTCTGAGCTTTCTCAGTTTCAAATACAGGCCGAAAGACTAAAGAATGATTTTTTGGAAAAAGGCTACGAGGAAGGAACTCTGGGTGCAACTATACTAGAGGTAGAACAGATCAAGAGGGAACAACTCCTTAGATATAAGGAAAAGAAGCAGAACAATGAGTGAGTGACCTTTGTTTTTGATAATAATACACAAGCGGGAAAAATTAAAAATATCATAAGAGGCGGGGCGTGGCTAACTGCCGATCGTGATGGCGGCTTAACTGAGGAGCTCCGCACCCAGACCTCACACTACGCGCCATAAAGCACCTTTAATGCGCCCGAATCTGGCTTTTAAACAACTTGCCAGGGTGGTTGAGATGTCCCAGGGGACGGTCAAAGCATCGGCGGCCAAATCCGAGTTTTTTACTCCACGCACCAGCCCGAAAAAATCGGCGGCCGGAATCCAAGATGGCGCCGGCCACTCGAGCCCAGAATCACACGCGGCTCCACAGACAGACAACCAAGCACTGGGATCTGAGATGAAGACTTTGACTCAAACGCTAGAAGGTATGATAAACACCATCACTGCTGACTTGAAATCACAAATCAAAGAAGTGGCGAGGGAAATCAGAGCTGATATCCAAAATCTGGCTGATCGCACTTCCCATATAGAAGATAAAATGGGGGACTATGCAGACGCACAGAATAACTTAGCCAACAAGGTACAGGATCTTGAAGACTCGCTGGAAGGATGCTTGGCCAAACTTACTGATCTTGAAAACCGGTCTCGCAGACACAACATGAAAATCCGCGGCATCCATGAAAGCGTTAGACCCCAACAGCTTGCTTCTTATGTCACTGACTTCTTTTCTCACTTAGTGCCTGACTTGACCCCGGAGTCTTTGCTAATGGACCACATACATCGCCTTCCAAGACCACCCGCCTTACCAGCGGACTCCACGCGCGACGTCATTTTACGCCTACATTACTTCAGACCCAGGGAACTCATCTTCCAGGCGCTGCGAAAATCCCAGGCCATATCTCCTGAATACGACCATCTACAGGTATTCCCAGATCTAGCAAAACGCACTCTGGACTTTCGGCGCTCCCTACATGGGGTGACTACCACTCCGCCAACACGAAATTTTGTATCGTTGGGGCTTCCCACAGAGCTTGCTGATTACCCATGAAGGATCACAACACGTGGTCACGACGCTAGAGCAAGGCCTAAAATTCCTGTCGGAAAAGATCTGTCCCCAGCCTCTCCTACCCAGCGATCCTCAATTGCACCTCAAAAGCTGTCTAAAGATTGGAAAAAAGTGCGCAAGGGGAAACCGGGATGAACGCCTTCTCCTCTTTTGTCTTGTCCTGTTTGGTGAATTCAAATGGCTCCGCAAGGGCTCAACCTGAAGACCTCCACGGCCATGTTGCCGACCCAACTTCTTCTCCTGGGATGGATCGCTCGCCAACTTCCTGCAACGAATAACGTTTAAGCGACATTGTATGTCATTATGGTCTGGCAGCTCCGTCCAGTTGAGAGAAATTCTCTCCCACGTTCCCCCCCTTTTCCTCCCTCTCATGATGAGAGCAGTGGCTCAACAGCGGGTATGTTGCCACGTAGGAGATCCACGAACCCTTTTTATGTATATAAGTTTTTTTGTGTTTTTTTATTTCTATTTTTTCTTCTTTTCCTTTTTTCTCATTCTTCAGGAATCACATCTCACGATGTCGCACATCATTGAACATTCGCCTCAATCTCAAGACCCTCTCGAGTCTGGATCCGAGGGACACTGCTTTTCTCGAACTTTGTGGCATTTTTATGCTTTTTTCTTTTGGTGGTCACAGTCCTCTGTGGGATTGGGTAACTATTTGATGCAGTATTATAACCATTACAGCTATGTTATGCCTCTCTTTAACTTAATCCCATGGTAAAAATTACATCATATAATGTCCAGGGCCTAAACATTCCATACAAACGACGGACGCTCTATAAAGAACTAGACTCTGCTAAAACGGACGTCGTTTGCCTTCAAGAAACCCATTTTAGGAGACTGTCCCACCCCCCGCTAAAATGGCCGAACTTCACGACCCAATTTCATTCCACGGGCCCATCTAAATCCAAAGGAGTATCCATTTTGATTAGGAACAGCGTTGTATTTGAATTGCATCGTAAACTCTCAGATCCGAATGCCAGATACCTGATTCTAGTATGCTTTATGAACCACAAGATTTACACTATTCTTAATCTATACGCTCCCAATGAAAATCAGGTAGACTATGTGGCCTCGGTATTCGCCAAATTATCTTCTGTAATAACTGGCACTTTACTCATCTGTGGGGATTTTAACTTTAGTTTAGACCCTCTGAAAGATACCTCAGGGTTTGGCTCCCGTCCTCTCGTTGGGAAACGCAAAAAACAGGTAGACAAATTTCAAACCTTGATGGGCGATTACAGTCTATATGATACATGGCGCCTATTCCACCCTAACGAAGTGGACTACACATTCTTCTCCAAAGTACATAAGACGCACACTCGAATTGACTACATATTAACTCAGAGCCAACTGCTCCCAGGAGTAGAAAGTTGTTTAATAGGTACAATTTCGTGCTCAGATCATGCCCCCATTACCTTGACCCTTAAAGACGACTATAAAACATTTGGCCAGTCACCTTGGCGCCTTAATGACTTTGTGTTGTCAGATGAGATAGCTAAATGTGATCTAGCTTCCCAATTAGAATCCTATTTTGAATTAAATAACTGTGAAGATCTTTCTGCCACAACCATATGGCATGCTCACAAGGCGGTTCTGAGGGGACACTGTATTAAATGGGCATCCCGTTTTAAAAAATCCAAAGAGGCCGCTCGCCTCCTCCTCCTGCAGAAACTTGACTCCCTATACCAATCACATAAGATATCCCCCTCGGATGCCACGACTCGCCTCTTAAGTGAAGCATATGATGAACTGCACATATTGGATAGACAGTCTCATTTTTCACACCTGCAGCGCCTCAAGACTCGTTTTTACGCTTACGGCAATAAACCTAGTAGACTACTAGCACAAAGACTTCGCACACTCCTACCCAGACACCGAATAGATAAGCTTGTCTCCCCTGGCCAAACAGCGGTACATAAACCCTCCGAAATAGCAGAAGAGTTTGCATCCTACTACTCATCTCTCTATAATTTGTCAGATAATGATACCATGCCGCACCCCACCACCGCTGACATCGATGCCTATCTCTCACACCTTCACCTCCCTGCTCTGTCTCAATCACAGACGGTACAACTGTCCTCGCCCTTTACCATTATGGACATAACGAAAGTCATATCCTCCTTACCACATGGTAAAGCGCCAGGCCCGGATGGATTCCCCTCCGCCTATTATAAAGCTTTTATGCATCTTCTGTCCCCGCATTTACATAGAGTGTTCACGCAGGCATCCTCTGAAGGCATGTTCCCTAAAGACATGTTACAGGCTACAATTGTCACGTTACCTAAATCGGGTAAACCCCCGACTTCCTGCCCTAATTTTCGACCCATCTCCTTATTAAACACAGACATAAAAATCTATGCCAAATTATTGGCTATCCGGTTAAATGACATACTCCCCACTTTAATCGGGCGAGACCAAGTTGGGTTTATTAAAGACAGGCAAGGGACAAAAAACTCTAAGAAACTACTGGCCCTGATGGAATACCAATCTATTCACAATATCCCATGTCTATGTGTCACAGTCCACCCGGGGTACCCATATTGCTCAGCCTGGTCCCAACTGCCTTTTGTCCTGGAATGCTTCTGTATTGGGTTCCAATCCAGGGTTTACTTCAGCCCAGTGCCATGTCCAGGCTCCTGGAGATCCAGCCTGGGTTTTCCTGTCAAGCCTAGGAATTACAGATGAGGCCCATCTGCTATCAAGCCTCCTTAAATAGTAGAGAGACCCAACTAGCAGTGGTTCTGCATTATTGTTATCCTTGACTGAGGTCATCTGGATGTGTGCGCAAACCTGCTCCAGCTTATCCTGTGTATCCAGTGTCCATCCATCTGCCCTGTTATTCCTGGATACATCTGTCTGTGCAAGGGACCTCGGCGATCTCTACCTGTGGATCATCATTAATCTCTGTCTTGACCAAGGTACCGCTGTCCAGACTTCTCCTTGGTGGGCCCTGTCTGCAGTCTGGACTGCATAGCCCACAAACCTCAGACCCTCCAGTCTAGAACTCTCCAGGACTTTATATATTTCCTTTGTTTGTTCAAGTGCCTGCAGTTAAGGACTATTTATGTTTCATTGAAGTATCTTCATTGTATGATTTCTGTTTGGCCTCCCCTCTGTGTCACCGCCTGCTGGGCTCATACCAGAACCGCACCCGCCTCGTGACACTATGGCTCTCGCTCGACGCAGAAAAAGCGTTCGATAGGGTTCATTGGAAATTTATGGATAGAGTTCTCAATAAATTTGGGTTTACCGATGACCACATTAAGTCCATTATGGCGTTATACGCCTCTCCCGCCGCTAGGGTGTTAAACAGTGGCTTTCTTTCTAACGCATTTAATATCACTAACGGCACGCGCCAAGGCTGCCCTTTATCCCCACTGCTCTACGCTTTAATTCTAGAACCACTGGCTCAGGCCATCAGACAAAATGACCTCATACGCGGGATACAAATAGGCCCCTGGACGTTTAAAACTAAATCTTTTTGCGGATGATATCCTTATAACAATCACTGACCCACTAGATTCTCTGCCCTCTCTACATACAGCACTACAAGAATATGGCCTAGTCTCATATCACTCCCTCAACCTCCCGAAAACACAAGCATTAGCGCTGGGACTTCCCCCTGCGGACCTAAGGTCTATAAAAGCTCGCTATTCTTTCGCATGGAACGACCAGGGTATAAAATATTTAGATATAACGCTTCCAGGAAAGTTTGAAGACATAGTTTCTACAAACCACAAGAAAGTATTCGCTGAAACGAAATCGTTATTGTTGTGGTGGAGGTCGGTGAGATTGTCCTGGCTGGGCAGAGCGGCAGCTGTTAAGATGACGATTCTACCCAAATTGCTATATGTATTCCGCATGTTACCCGTTCCCGTTCCAAAACCCTTGCTTAATGTGGTCCACCGAGGCATCTCTTCCTACATATGGAACGGAAAACGCCCACGCATCCTGTTCAAGGTTCTATCGGCCCCACTTGAAGATGGAGGACTCAAATTCCCTCAAATATTGGCGTACCACAAGGCAGCAGCCATAGCCTCCCTGAGCGAAACCCTCCTTATACACCAACCGTTATGGACCTATATTCAATCAATAGCAATACCAGGCCACTCTTTCCCCGGCTTACTTTTTACTCCCTCTAAATCCAGACCTCCTCTCCCAACAGCTCTTCAGATAACTAGATGGTACTTCACAATCTGGGACAAACATGTCCGTGCCTTCACCTCTCTCTACCCTCTACCCCTCGCCACCCCAGTAAACGCATTGACTTACGTGATCCCCGTTTTTAACCCTAAACCATGGACTCATCACGGAGTCAGATATGTGTTCCAATTTTTCAGAAACTCCTCCGTCCTTTCCTTTGCACAAATGCAGACTACTCATGGAATACCTTCTCAAGCGTTTCTGTCTTACCTTCAACTACTGTCCTACATGAGAACACTGGGACCGCTAAATTCTGTTTCAATAAACACACCTCTACTCACACCATTCGAGTCTTTTACAATACACCCTGCACAAACTACAAAACTCCTTTCCCTTTGTTACTGTCAATTGATGTCCGCCAAGGGATTGCCCAAACGCACTTTCAAACGGCTTGGGAAGCCGAGTTAAACATGCACCTAACACTAGAACAGTGGACCCACGTATTTTTATTGGATAAAAGTGCATCTAGGTGTATTTCAATCTTTGAGACGCGTCGTAAAGTGTTATATAGATGATATTTAGTACCTGTAAGGGAATACCACTTTAACAAAAATGTTCCTGACACCTGTTGGCATTGTCACACGGCACGAGGGACGATGCTACATGTTTGGTGGTCCTGCCCAACACTTCAACCGTTCTGGACCCAGGTGGCGTCGTATGTTGAGGAGGTCTTGGGTGATAAAGTCCCGTTCTCCCCATTTCACTACCTCCTAGGACTCCTCCCAGATGACGTGAGGAAAATGTTGAGACAACGCAAATTGTTTTGTATAATTATATCCTGTTGCTTCCTCCTTATCGCTAGACTCTGGAAAAAAACAATAACCCCCTCTTAACCCTCCCTGACTAAAATGATCTCAGACTTAGCATATTCTGAGGCCATGGCCCGATCGCACTTTAATCTTGTCTCCCCAGCACAAGACCCTTGGTCACTGTGGCAAGATCACCTAATATACCAAACTACTAGAACCATGGGCACGCAGGTCCCAACCTGTCACGATCAACACCTACTCTCCAGGCCCTATGCCTCATAATACGGTTGGTGGCTCCTGATGTCTCACCCCACTTGGTTCCCTTCTCCCTCTTCCTTTATTCTTTTTTTTTTCCTTTCTTCTTCTTTGTCTTCATCTCTTTTCTACCTTTCTCCCATTCTTCCCCTTTATGTCTCTACTTCAAGTTCGGTTATTTGTTAATTGACTTGGTGTGATGCTTCCATATCTTTGCCATTCTGTAGAGCAATTATACTTCTTTTTAGCAACTGAATATCATGGTTTAACTTCGTCGCTATGGAAAAATGTACCGAACTTTCCCCATTTATGTATGTTATTGTTTCTTCCCCTTTTTCCTTTTGTATCCCATTTCTCTGATTGAAATAATAAAACATTCAAATATAAAAAAAAATATCATAAGAAAACATTGGTCTATTTTACAACAGGACCCTCTTCTTAATGAGATTTTGAGTGCTAACCCGACTGTTATTAATAGAGGAGCCAGGAATCTTAAAAACCATTTGATTCGGAGCCATATAGACCCGATCAAAAGGATTGACTGGTTTGGTTTACAACCGGGGTGCTACAGATGTGGAACATGCCCTGCATGTAAAAACTTGCACTTATCAAGAACCATTGTCCCCACCTTCAATAAAAGGGAGGGGGATGGAGAGGAAATCAAGATTAGAAGTGTCATCACTTGTAGAGCCAAGAAATATCGTCTACAGATTTACATGTCCCTGTGGGCTTCATTATATTGGTCATACTACACGTTCCCTATCTATACGTATTAGGGAACATATTTATAATATAGGAAAAGGTGTTGAACATCATTCCATCCCATGTCATTTTAAGAAGGTCCATAATTGTAATGCTTTGGGTTCTACATTCATGGGAATCCAATTAGTCCGTAAAGATTGGAGGGGGGAGGATTTTAATAAGAAGATCAACAGAGAGGAGATGCGGTGGGTTTATAATCTGGGTACTCTCCAGCCGGGAGGCTTAAACCTAGATTTTGAGCTATCGCATTTCCTATGAGCTCTCTACCCCCCATGAATCTCCTTTTCTCACTTCTGTTCTGGTCTATACACATTTGGTATGGTATTTATAAATATTGTATCACACTTTATGTGGTTCTCTCAACAACGTTTTTTGTTGTCGTAATTTTTCTTCACTCACGCTATGATAGGTGGGGATAAAAATGTGTTTTTATTATCGATTTAGGTTCCCTCCATTATATTAGATTGCACAATTAAAACTGAAACATTGTCTAATTGTGTGTTTCTATCTTTTATGTTTCCATGTCATTACTAATTTTTATGCCATGGGGAGCGATTTCAACACAAGAAGTTTGGCATTGATCCCAAGTGCGTATTTTCCATTAATTGGACGCTTCGAACTTTCGTTTTTGATATGTGGACGTATTGGACGCAAGTACGCAACTTCCGGTTTCGCTTTTAGGATAGGCGCGCAGGCGCAGGAGAGGAGAGTACGTCACTTTCATTTCAACGTTCCGGACCATCGGCGGAGCGTTAGCGTCGCAAGATGATGACGTCGGAAGAGCGTCTTGAACGTGAAGACGGCTTGAAACCTTTTCCCGCCCGAGAAATCTTTCCGATTGAATGGACAATCAAGTGGATTGTATATTTAAGTGAACCAGGGGGTTTATTTTTTATTTTTTATTGCTGCTGAGGAAGCCGTAGGGTCCAATCGACCTAGGCGAAATGCGTTCGGCCATTTTATTTGTTTATTTTATACTTTTATTAAATATATCTTCTTTATTTACCACCTGGTTTTTACATCATTTTATTTTATGCCTACCAATTGGCTTCCATCTTATGCTGCTACAAGGATCCATTGAGGCTTTCATGAGAGTTGTGCTCACTTGAAACAACCCTTGGGCTTATCTAATCGAGCCTTGGTGGCTCATGAACACGTGAGTGGCCTGAGTTGTATATTTAGATACAGTATAAGTTTATGCTGAATCACCCTATGTCGCTATCTTTCTTCCCTATATGTTTATTGGGAGTTACCATCGATTGAAGTGGCCAGTGGGGGGGCCTATATGAATTCTACCCACAGGCAAAAATTGCTAGAGCCGGGTGAGGCTCTCTATAGTGTGAGTGAGAGTGAATATACTTTTTAAAATATCAGATATACACCAACCATATTACGCTATGATTGTTTATCTTCTCCCTTGAGGTACTGATCCTTTACCAACAAAAGATTTACTACCTCTATTTGGAGTAAATAATATTGATTATTCATTTTAAATTACACTGGGAAGCGCCGCACCTTTTTTCCATTCTTGATTGCTATCTTTTTCTGTCCCTTTAGGGAGGGCATTTATGGGTGTAATGGCGATCGTGTTTTAGGTTCCACCCCATTCAAATTACAACTGTTGCGCCTAAGCCATTTATTTTCATTCATGTATAAAATTCTTTGTTTCTCTGTTGGCTCGGGACTTGAGCTTTGATTGCGAGCAAAACTTGCAGCTCTTGTCCGGTACCGAATAAAACCTTTTTTCCTTTCAAGAATCAAGGCCTCCGTCTGGCATTTCTTTTGTCGAGTCATCAACTAAATACCCAGTCAGTTAGCCATAACACACTGACTGTGCGTCCGTGCGTCCAGACACAGTTTTTGACCGAAGACGCGGTAGCAGTCACTCTGTGTGCAATTACGGCCGTGATTTTTTACGGAGCTATAAAAAACAAATGGACGTTATGTTGGCCAGACATGTGCAGCGTCTTATGTCTCCTAATCACGCACTCACGCCGCTATGCCGACGCAGCGCACTCTGTGCGTCAGTACTAGCAGTTCCACGTTCTTGCGAAACTGCGTCTGTTTGTCGCTTGCGTTGCGCGACCGCACTTTCGTGCGGCCATACTTCATGTCTGGGCCTGCATTGGACATTATTTGCTGCTACCACGGACGTACTAAAGTGAGGCTAAATGTACATTCAAATAGCGTTCGTCTGACCCCAGCCTAAGGCAACAGATTCTGCTCCTTTTGATTTGACGCAGAGAGAAACGGTGTTACAGTTTTTTAACAATCTTTTAAATGTTTCTAGCATGCCTCAAAACAAAAATTTAAAAAGTCATTTTGGCATGTTTCTCTTTTTTTATGTTTGGGGGGCTGCTCCACATTTCTGTGCCTACAGGCTCCTGAGATGCAAATCCAGCGCTGGATGAATTGCATCGTATTTCGCTGTCAGATCCCTCGTATTTGGTGAATTGACAGCTTTGTGAATAGAGGATTTGCCGGTGCACTTCGGTGACAAATTTGTAGTTTAATGAATAACCCCCTAAACGTGTTTTGCAAGAAGAACTAAAAAAGACAAATGCTCTAACCTGCAAAATCCTGTGAAAAGATACTAAAGAAAACACTTTGTTACAATTGTTTCTCTTTAAGTTGTAAAAGATTCCGCTCAGCCCCCGCAGCCCCCGCAGCCCCCTCCTCTCTCCTCCCGCCGTGCCAGATGATGCTTTTATATGGTGTAATGTCACCAGCCCGGCTTATAAAGCCGTCAGATGGATGGATGTACCAGACGTGCTCATATTCATTTTTTTCTGTCCATTTAAATCTGCTCTGGGTATCCCGCCTCGCGTCTCGCTGTGTTATGTACCGTCAGATTCCGCCTCTAGCGGCGCCATTTCTGTAAATTACTGCTCGCCAGACGCGGGAGGAGCGAGCGAGGACTCGCAGATGTCCCGGTGATCGGGCAAATTAAACTTCTCAATCTTTGGAAGAAACAGATGTCACGATGGCGCCTGCACCCGCTATGCAGGGGACGTCACGTTACATGATGAATGCCTCAAAATGTTATCTTGCAAGAAAAAAAATAATAACGAGCAATTATGTGGAAGCGAGACGAGCGGATGGATGAACGACTTCTCTTTAGAAGAAAAGATTAGCCTTCTTAAAGGGACATTCTGGCACTGTGACCACTTAATGTCATCTGAGTGATCACAGCGACCCAAGTGCTTCCACCTCTCTCCTCCCTCTGGGGGGTCTCAGAGGGATAATTCAGCTCTCTAACAGCAACCCTAACACAAACAGAACCAGTGACCCCAACATTAACCCTATTACTAACCCTAACCTTAATACAACCATAAACAATTACAAAAACCCTATCAATAGCTTAACCCTAGAAGTAACCGTATCCCTCGCCCTAACTCTAATATGTGGGAGTGTAGATGGGGGTCAGTATAAAGGGTGAAAGTTGGAGAGGTATAACTCAGAGATACATACACACATACATACTGCTAACTAAGGCTAGAGTCAGATGAACGCGGTCTGAGCGCACTCTGCATGCATAACGGATGGACGTTCTGATGGAAGATACTGTAGACACCACACGGTCTGTTTTTTATGACGGACGTAGAAAAAAAAATTTAAATATGGGAAACAAAATTATTATGAAAAAGGATATGAAAAGCGATTGTGTGTGTCAAGGTGCTGGACGTCGCAAATGTGCTGTGTCTGACGTCTCCTCATCATGCACACAGAACGCTCCGCAGACATGCTGGACGTGGCGCACTCTACGCGTCCGTGTTAGCGGTTTTACGTTCTTGCCTAACTTGCGTCCATTTGCCACGTGCGTTGTGTGTGCGCAGTTTGGTGCGGACGCACTTAGTGTGTGGGTCTCTATTGCTCATGATTCTATGCTACGACGGATGTTAAACTGTGCGGAAACACGAGCGTGAGCACTGCACTCGTCTGACACCGGCCTTAACCAGAGCTGTTGTAAACTTACCAAAGCCATTCGAATCTATGGGGTTTTTAAATTTACAACAGCTCTACTTAAGCTAGCACCAACTTTAAAATATACTGTCCTCTGATCCAGGAGCAGCACCTTACTTACAATACCACGATACAAAAAGAAAGTGGCTCCATCCACTTTTTCCTACAGAGCACCGCAAATATGGAATAACCTCCCAGACGCCATCAAATCTTCACCCAGTATAAAGTCCCTTAAGAGCTCCCTATTAACATACCTCAATACGGAATGCACCTGTAAACATGTAACATAGTGACTATATACAGAATGCGCCTGTAAACATGTAACACAGTGACTATATACAGAATGCACCTGTAAACATGTAACACAGTGACTATATACAGAATGCACCTGTAAACATGTAACATAGTGACTATATACAGAATGCACCTGTAAACATGTAACATAGTGACTATATACAGAATGCGCCTGTAAACATGTAACATAGTGGCTATATACAGAATGCAACTGTAAACATGTAACACAGTGACTAAACAGAATGCGCCTGTAAACATGTAACATAGTGACTATATACAGAATGCAACTGTAAACATGTAACATAGTGGCTATATACAG
Organism: Leptobrachium leishanense; assembly: GCA_009667805.1. Classification (NCBI taxonomy): domain Eukaryota; kingdom Metazoa; phylum Chordata; class Amphibia; order Anura; family Megophryidae; genus Leptobrachium; species Leptobrachium leishanense. The sequence goes on from RXON01002999.1 coordinate 13,748, forward strand.
AATGCACCTGTAAACATGTAACACAGTGACTAAACAGAATGCGCCTGTAAACATGTATCATAGTGACTTTATACAGAATGCACCTGTAAACATGTAACATAGTGACTATATACAGAATGCGCCTATAAACATGTAACACAGTGACTATATACAGAATGCACCTGTAAACATGTAACATAGTGACTATATACAGAATGCGCCTGTAAACATGTAACACAGTGACTATATACAGAATGCACCTGTAAACATGTAACATAGTGACTATATACAGAATGCACCTGTAAACATGTAACACAGTGTCTATATTTGCTACATATTTATTTTCTGGATTAATCTGTATTTGTGTTTTTAAAATCTTGCATTTTATTACTTTGTGTTTCTATAACAATTCAATGTTCTTGAATCCAGAACAAACTGAAAACCAGGGAAATCTCAATGTGTCTGTCCTGGGAAAATCCTATATTAATAAATAAATCTCAATGTATCAGAATGCACCTGTAAACATGTAACATAGTGACTATAAACAGAATGCACCTGTAAACATGTAACACAGTGACTATATACAGAATGCACCGGTAAACTTGTAACAGTGACTATATACAGAATGTACCTGTAAACATGTAACATAGTGACTATATACAGAATGTGCCTGTAAACATGTAACACAGTGACTATATACAGAATGTGCTTGTAAACATGTAACACAGTGACTATATACAGAATGCGCCTTTAAACATGTAACATAGTGGCTATATACAGAATGCACCTGTAAACATGTAACACAGTGACTAAACAGAATGCGCCTGTAAACATGTAACATAGTGACTATATACAGAATGTGCCTGTAAACATGTAACATAGTGACTACATACAGAATGCGCATGTAAACATGTAACATAGGGACTATATACAGAATGCACATGTAAACATGTAACATAGTGAATATATACAGAATGCGCCTGTAAACATGTAACATAGTGGCTATATACAGAATGCAACTGTAAACATGTAACACAGTGACTAAACAGAATGCGCCTGTAAACATGTAACATAGTGACTATATACAGAATGCGCCTGTAAAACATGTAACATAGTGCTATATACAGAATGCACCTGTAAACATGTAACACACAGTGACTAAACAGAATGCGCCTGTAAACATGTATCATAGTGACTTTATACAGAATGCACCTGTAAACATGTAACATAGTGACTATATACAAATGCACCCCTGAAAACATGTAACACTGTAACTATATACAGAATGCAACTGTAAACATGTAACATAGTGACTATATACAGAATGCGCCTGTAAACATGTAACATAGTGACTATATACAGAATGCACCTGTAAACATGTAACATAGTGACTATAAACAGAATGTGCCTGTAAATATGTAACACAGTGACTATATACAGAATGCACCTGTAAACATGTAACACAGTGACTATATTTGCTACATATTTATTTTCTGGATTAATCTGTATATTTGTGTTTTTAATATCTTGTATTTTATTACTTTGTGTTTCTATAACAATTCAATGTTCTTGAATCCAGAACAAACTGAAAACCAGAGAAATCTCAATGTGTCTCTCCTGGGAAAATCCTATATTAATAAATAAATCTCAATGTATCAGAATGCACCTGTAAACATGTAACATAGTGACTATAAACAGAATGCACCTTTAGACATGTAACATAGTGACTATATATAGCATGCACCTGTAAACATGTAACATAATGACTATATACAGAAATGCACCTGTAACATGTAACACAGTGACTATATACAGAATGCAGCCGGTAAACTTGTAACAGTGACTATATACAGAATGTACCTGTAAACATGTAACATAGTGACTATATACAGAATGTGCCTGTAAACATGTAACACAGTGACTATATACAGAATGTGCCTGTAAACATGTAACACAGTGACTATATACAGAATGCGCCTGTAAACATGTAACATAGCGACTATATACAGAATGTGCCTGTAAACATGTAACACAGTGACTATATACAGAATGCGACTGTAAACATGTAACATAGTGACTATATACAGAATGCACCTGTAAACATGTAACATAGTGACTATATACAGACTGCGCCCGTAAACATGTAACAGTGACAATATATACAGAATGCACCTGTAAACATGTAACATATTGGCTTTATACAGAATGCACCTGTAAACATGTAACATAGTGACTATATACAGAATGCACCTGTAAACATGTAACACAGTTACTATATACAGAATGCACCTGTAAACTTGTAACAGTGACTACATACAGAATGTACCTGTAAACATGTAACATAGTGACTATATACAGAATGTGCCTTTAAACATGTAACACAGTGACTATATACAGAATGTGCCTGTAAACATGTAACACAGTGACTATATACAGAATGCACCTGTAAACATGTAACACAGTGACTATATACAGAATGTGCCTGTAAACATATAACACAGTGACTATATACAGAATGTGCCTGTAAACATGTAACACAGTGACTATATACAGAATGCGCCTGTAAACATGTAACATCGTGGCTATATACAGAATGCACCTGTAAACATGTAACACAGTGACTCAACAGAATGTGCCTGTAAACATGTAACATAGTGACTATATACAGAATGCGCCTGTAAACATGTAACATAGTGACTACATACAGAATGCGCATGTAAACATGTAACATAGGGACTATATACAGAATGCACCTGTAAACATGTAACATAGTGACTATATACAGAATGCGCCTGTAAACATGTAACATAGTGGCTATATACAGAATGCAACTGTAAACATGTAAACAGTGACTAAACAGAAATGCGCCTGTAAACATGTAACATAGTGACTATATACAGAATGCGCCTGTAAACATGTAACATAGTGGCTATATACAGATGCACCTGTAAACATGTATCACAGTGACTAAACAGAATGCGCCTGTAAACATGTATCATAGTGACTTTATACAGAATGCACCTGTAAACATGTAACATAGTGACTATATACAGAATGCACCTGAAAACATGTAACACAGTGACTATATACAGAATGCACCTGTAAACATGTAACATAGTGACTATATACAGAATGCGCCTGTAAACATGTAACACAGTGACTATATACAGAATGCACCTGTAAACATGTAACATAGTGACTATATACAGAATGCGCCTGTAAACATGTAACATAGTGACTATATACAGAATGCACCTGTAAACATGTAACATAGTGACTATAAACAGAATGTGCCTGTAAATATGTAACACAGTGACTATATACAGAATGCACCTGTAAACATGTAACACAGTGACTATATTTGCTACATATTTTTTTTCTGGATTAACCTGTATATTTGTGTTTTTAATATCTTGCATTTTATTACTTTGTGTTTCTATAACAATTCAATGTTCTTGAATCCAGAACAAACTGAAAACCAGAGAAATCTCAATGTGTCTGTCCTGGGAAAATCCTATATTAATAAATAAATCTCAATGTATCAGAATGCACCTGTAAACATGTAACATAGTGACTATATATAGCATGCACCTGTAAACATGTAACATAATGACTATATATAGCATGCACCTGTAAACATGTAACATAATGACTATATACAGAATGCACCTGTAAACATGTAACACAGTGACTATATACAGAATGCACCGGTAAACTTGTAACAGTGACTATATACAGAATGTACCTGTAAACATGTAACATAGTGACTATATACAGAATGTGCCTGTAAACATGTAACACATTGACTATATACAGAATGCGCCTGTAAACATGTAACATAGCGACTATATACAGAATGCGCCTGTAAACATGTAACACAGTGATTATATACAGAATGCACCTGTAAACATGTAACATAGTGACTATATAGAGAATGCGACTGTAAACATGTAACATAGTGACTATATACAGAATGCACCTGTAAACATGTAACATAGTGACTATATACAGAATGCGCCCGTAAACATGTAACAGTGACAATATATACAGAATGCACCTGTAAACATGTAACATAGTGACTATATACAGAATGCACCTGTAAACATGTAACACAGTGACTATATACAGAATGCACCTGTAAACTTGTAACAGTGACTACATACAGAATGTCCTGTAAACATGTAACATAGTGACTATATACAGAATGTGCCTTTAAACATGTAACATAGTGACTATATACAGAATGCACCTGAAAACATGTAACACAGTGACTATATACAGAATGCACCTGTAAACATGTAACATAGTGACTATATACAGAATGCACCTGAAAACATGTAACACAGTGACTATATACAGAATGCACCTGTAAACATGTAACATAGTGACTATATACAGAATGCGCCTGTAAACATGTAACACAGTGACTATATACAGAATGCACCTGTAAACATGTAACATAGTGACTATATACAGAATGCGCCTGTAACATGTAACATAGTGACTATATACAGAATGCACCTGTAAACATGTAACATAGTGACTATAAACAGAATGTGCCTGTAAATATGTAACACAGTGACTATATACAGAATGCACCTGTAAACATGTAACACAGTGACTATATTTGCTACAATATTTTTTTTCTGGATTAACCTGTATATTTGTGTTTTTTAATATCTTGCATTTTATTACTTTGTGTTTCTATAACAATTCATGTTCTTGAATCCAGAACAAACTGAAAACCAGAGAAATCTCAATGTGTCTGTCCTGGGAAAATCCTATATTAATAAATAAATCTCAATGTATCAGAATGCACCTGTAAACATGTAACATAGTGACTATATATAGCATGCACCTGTAAACATGTAACATAATGACTATATATAGCATGCACCTGTAAACATGTAACATAATGACTATATACAGAATGCACCTGTAAACATGTAACACAGTGACTATATACAGAATGCACCGGTAAACTTGTAACAGTGACTATATACAGAATGTACCTGTAAACATGTAACATAGTGACTATATACAGAATGTGCCTGTAAACATGTAACACATTGACTATATACAGAATGCGCCTGTAAACATGTAACATAGCGACTATATACAGAATGCGCCTGTAAACATGTAACACAGTGATTAATACAGAATGCACCTGTAAACATGTAACATAGTGACTATATAGAGAATGCGACTGTAAACATGTAACAATAGTGACTATATACAGAATGCACCTGTAAAATGTAACATAGTGACTATATACAGAATGCGCCCGTAAACATGTAACAGTGACAATATATACAGAATGCACCTGTAACATGTAACATAGTGACTATATACAGAATGCACCTGTAAACATGTAACACAGTGACTATATACAGAATGCACCTGTAAACTTGTAACAGTGACTACATACAGAATGTCCTGTAAACATGTAACATAGTGACTATATACAGAATGTGCCTTTAAACATGTAACACAGTGACTATATACAGAATGTGCCTGTAAACATGTAACACAGTGACTATATACAGAATGCACCTGTAAACATGTAACATTGTGACTATATAGAGAATGCAACTGTAAACATGTAACATAGTGACTATATACAGAATGCACCTGTAAACATGTAACATAGTGACTATATACAGAATGCGCCCGTAAACATGTAACATAGTGACTATATACAGAATGCGCCTGTAAACATGTAACATAGTGGCTATATACAGAATGCAACTGTAAACATGTAACACAGTGACTAAACAGAATGCGCCTGTAAACATGTATCATAGTGACTTTATACAGAATGCACCTGTAAACATGTAACATAGTGACTATATACAGAATGCGCCTGTAAACATGTAACATAGTGGCTATATACAGAATGCACCTGTAAACATGTATCACAGTGACTAAACAGAATGCGCCTGTAAACATGTATCATAGTGACTTATACAGAATGCACCTGTAAACATGTAACATAGTGACTATATACAGAATGCACCTGAAAACATGTAACACAGTGCTACTTATATACAGAATGCACCTGTAAACATGTAACATAGTGACTATATTACAGAATGCCGCCTGTAAACATTGTAACACAGTGACTATATACAGAATGCGCCTGTAAACATGTAACATAGTGACTATATACAGAATGCACCTGTAAACATGTAACATAGTGACTATAAACAGAATGTGCCTGTAAATATGTACACAGTGACTATATAACAGAATGCACCTGTAAACATGTAACACAGTGACTATATTTGCTACATATTTTTCTGGATTAACCTGTATATTTGTGTTTTTAGTATCTGCATTTTATTACTTTGTGTTTCTATAAACAATTCAATGTTCTTGAATCCAGAACAAACTGAAAACAGAGAAATCTCAATGTGTCTGTCCTGGGAAAATCCTATATTAATAAATAAATCTCAATGTATCAGAATGCACCTGTAAACATGTAACAAGTGACTATAAACAGAATGCACCTTTAAACATGTAACATAGTGGACTTATATATAGCATGCACCTAAACATGTAACATAATGACTATATACAGAATGCAACCTGTAAAATGTAACACAGTGACTATATACAGAATGCACCGGTAAACTTGTAACAGTGACTATATACAGAATGTACCTGTAAACATGTAACATATTGACTATATACAGAATGTGCCTGTAAACATGTAACACAGTGACTATATACAGAATGTGCCTGTAAACATGTAACACATTGACTATATACAGAATGCGCCTGTAAACATGTAACATAGCGACTATATACAGAATGCGCCTGTAAACATGTAACACAGTGATTATATACAGAATGCACCTGTAAACATGTAACATAGTGACTATATAGAGAATGCGACTGTAAACATGTAACATAGTGACTATATACAGAATGCACCTGTAAACATGTAACATAGTGACTATATACAGAATGCGCCCGTAAACATGTAACAGTGACAATATATACAGAATGCACCTGCAAACATGTAACATAGTGACTATATACAGAATGCACCTGTAAACATGTAACATAGTGACTATATACAGAATGCACCTGTAAACATGTAACACAGTGACTATATACAGAATGCACTGTAAACATGTAACAGTGACTATATACAGAATGTACCTGTAAACAATGTAACATAGTGACTATATACAGAATGTGCCTTTAAACATGTAACACAGTGACTATATACAGAATGTGCCTGTAAACATGTAACACAGTGACTATATACAGAATGCACCTGTAAACATGTAACATAGCGATTATATACAGAATGCGCCTGTAAACATGTAACATAGCGACTATATACAGAATGCACCTGTAAACATGTAATACAGTGACTATATACAGAATGCACCTGTAAACATGTAACATTGTGACTATATAGAGAATGCAACTGTAAACATGTAACATAGTGACTATATACAGAATGCACCTGTAAACATGTAAATAGTGACTATATACAGAATGCGCCCGTAAACATGTAACAGTGACAATATATACAGACTGCACCTGTAAACATGTAACATATGGCTTTATACAGAATGGCACCTGTAACATTGTAACATAGTGACTATATACAGAATGCACCTGTAAACATGTAACACAGTGACTATATACAGAATGTACCTGTAAACATGTAACATAGTGACTATATACAGAATGCACCTGTAAACATGTAACATAGTGACTATAAACAGAATGCGCCTGTAAACGTAACACAGTGACTAAACAGAATGCGCCTGTAAACATGTAACATAGTGACTATATACAGAATGCGCCTGTAAACATGTAACATAGTGACTACATACAGAATGCGCATGTAAACATGTAACATAGGGACTATATACAGAATGCACATGTAAACATGTAACATAGTGACTATATACAGAATGCGCCTGTAAACATGTAACATAGTGGCTATATACAGAATGCAACTGTAAACATGTAACACAGTGACTAAACAGAATTCGCCTGTAAACATGTAACATAGTGACTATATACAGAATGCGCCTGTAAACATGTAACATAGTGACTATATATAGCATGCACCTGTAAACATGTAACATAATGAATATATACAGAATGCACCTGTAAACATGTAACATAGTGACTATATATAGCATGCACCTGTAAACATGTAACATAATGACTATATACAGAATGCACCTGTAAACATGTAACACAGTGACTATATACAGAATGCACCGGTAAACTTGTAACAGTGACTATATACAGAATGTACCTGTAAACATGTAACATAGTGACTATATACAGAATGTGCTTGTAAACATGTAACACATTGACTATATACAGAATGTGCCTGTAAACATGTAACACATTGACTATATACAGAATGCGCCTGTAAACATGTAACATAGCGACTATATACAGAATGCGCCTGTAAACATGTAACACAGTGATTATATACAGAATGCACCTGTAAACATGTAACATAGTGACTATATAGAGAATGCGACTGTAAACATGTAACATAGTGACTATATACAGAATGCACCTGTAAACATGTAACATAGTGACTATATACAGAATGCGCCCGTAAACATGTAACAGTGACAATATATACAGAATGCACCTGTAAACATGTAACATAGTGACTATATACAGAATGCACCTGTAAACTTGTAACAGTGACTACATACAGAATGTCCTGTAAACATGTAACATAGTGACTATATACAGAATGTGCCTTTAAACATGTAACACAGTGACTATATACAGAATGTGCCTGTAAACATGTAACACAGTGACTATATACAGAATGCACCTGTAAACATGTAACATAGCGACTATATACAGAATGCGCCTGTAAACATGTAACATAGCGACTATATACAGAATGCAGCTGTAAACATGTAATACAGTGACTATATACAGAATGCACCTGTAAACATGTAACATTGTGACTATATAGAGAATGCAACTGTAAACATGTAACATAGTGACTATATACAGAATGCACCTGTAAAACATAACATAGTGACTATATACAGAATGCGCGTAAACATGTACATTAGGGACTATATACAGAATGCGCCTGTAAACATGTAACATAAGTGTGGCTATATACAGAATGCAACTGTAAACATGTAACACAGTGACTAAACAGAATGCGCCTGTAAACATGTAACATAGTGACTATATACAGAATGCGCCTGTAAACATGTAACATAGTGGCTATATACAGAATGCACCTGTAAACATGTATCACAGTGACTAAACAGAATGCGCCTGTAAACATGTATCATAGTGACTTTATACAGAATGCACCTGTAAACATGTAACATAGTGACTATATACAGAATGCACCTGAAAACATGTAACACAGTGACTATATACAGAATGCACCTGTAAACATGTAACATAGTGACTATATACAGAATGCGCCTGTACACATGTAACACAGTGACTATATACAGAATGCGCCTGTAAACATGTAACATAGTGACTATATACAGAATGCACCTGTAAACATGTAACATAGTGACTATAAACAGAATGTGCCTGTAAATATGTAACACAGTGACTATATACAGAATGCACCTGTAAACATGTAACACAGTGACTATATTTGCTACATATTTTTTTTCTGGATTAATCTGTATATTTGTGTTTTTAGTATCTTGCATTTTATTACTTTGTGTTTCTATAACAATTCAATGTTCTTGAATCCAGAACAAACTGAAAACCAGAGAAATCTCAATGTGTCTGTCCTGGGAAAATCCTATATTAATAAATAAATCTCAATGTATCAGAATGCACCTGTAAACATGTAACATAGTGACTATAAACAGAATGCACCTTTAAACATGTAACATAGTGACTATATATAGCATGCACCTGTAAACATGTAACATAATGACTATATACAGAATGCACCTGTAAACATGTAACACAGTGACTATATACAGAATGCACTGGTAAACTTGTAACAGTGACTATATACAGAATGTACCTGTAAACATGTAACATAGTGACTATATACAGAATGTGCCTGTAAACATGTAACACAGTGACTATATACAGAATGTGCCTGTAAACATGTGATGTTCGTCCATCGTATTCGATGAGGACCTTGACATCTAGTAGGTTGTGGGTGGTCCACGGTGTGTCCGCAGATGGCTGATGAGTCCTATGCGGGCACGAAATGTTCTGCCTGTAAACATGTAACACATTGACTATATACAGAATGCGCCTGTAAACATGTAACATAGCGACTATATATAGAATGCGCCTGTAAACATGTAACACAGTGATTATATACAGAATGCACCTGTAAACATGTAACATAGTGACTATATAGAGAATGCGACTGTAAACATGTAACATAGTGACTATATACAGAATGCACCTGTAAACATGTAACATAGTGACTATATACAGAATGCGCCCGTAAACATGTAACAGTGACAATATATACAGAATGCACCTGTAAACATGTAACATAGTGACTATATACAGAATGCACCTGTAAACATGTAACATAGTGACTATATACAGAATGCACCTGTAAACATGTAACACAGTGACTATATACAGAATGCACCTGTAAACTTGTAACAGTGACTACATACAGAATGTACCTGTAAACATGTAACATAGTGACTATATACAGAATGTGCCTTTAAACATGTAACACAGTGACTATATACAGAATGTGCCTGTAAACATGTAACACAGTGACTATATACAGAATGCACCTGTAAACATGTAACATAGCGATTATATACAGAATGCGCCTGTAAACATGTAACATAGCGACTATATACAGAATGCACCTGTAAACATGTAATACAGTGACTATATACAGAATGCACCTGTAAACATGTAACATTGTGACTATATAGAGAATGCAACTGTAAACATGTAACATAGTGACTATATACAGAATGCACCTGTAAACATGTAACATAGTGACTATATACAGAATGCGCCCGTAAACATGTAACAGTGACAATATATACAGACTGCACCTGTAAACATGTAACATATTGGCTTTATACAGAATGCACCTGTAAACATGTAACATAGTGACTATATACAGAATGCACCTGTAAACATGTAACACAGTGACTATATACAGAATGTACCTGTAAACATGTAACATAGTGACTATATACAGAATGCGCCTGTAAACATGTAACACAGTGACTAAACAGAATGCGCCTGTAAACATGTAACATAGTGACTACATACAGAATGCGCATGTAAACATGTAACATAGGGACTATATACAGAATGCACATGTAAACATGTAACATAGTGACTATATACAGAATGCGCCTGTAAACATGTAACATAGTGGCTATATACAGAATGCAACTGTAAACATGTAACCAGTGACTAACAGAATGCGCCTGTAAACATGTAACATAGTGACTATATACAGAATGCGCCTGTAAACATGTAACATAGTGGCTATATACAGAATGCACGGTAAACATGTTAACACAGTGACTAAACAGAATGCGCCTGTAAACATGTATCATAGTGACATTATACAGAATGCACCTGTAAACATGTAACATAGTGACTATATACAGAATGCACCTGAAAACATGTAACACAGTAACTATATACAGAATGCACCTGTAAACATGTAACATAGTGACTATATACAGAATGCGCCTGTAAACATGTAACATAGTGACTATATACAGAATGCACCTGTAAACATGTAACATAGTGACTATAAACAGAATGTGCCTGTAAATATGTAACACAGTGACTATATACAGAATGCACCTGTAAACATGTAACACAGTGACTATATTTGCTACATATTTATTTTCTGGATTAATCTGTATATTTGTGTTTTTAATATCTTGCATTTAACTTTGTGTTTCTATAACAATTCAATGTTTTCTTGAATCCAGAACAAACTGAAAACCAGAGAAATCTCATGTGTCTGTCCTGGAAAATCTATATTAATAAATAAATCTCAATGTATCAGAATGCACCTGTAAACATGTAACATAGTGACTATAACAGAATGCACCTGTAAACATGTAACACAGTGACTATATACAGAATGCACCGGTAAACATGTAACATAGTGACTATATACAGAATGCGCCCGTAAACATGTAACAGTGACAATATATACAGACTGCACCTGTAAACATGTAACATATTGGCTTTATAGAGAATGCACCTGTAAACATGTAACATAGTGACTATATACAGAATGCACCTGTAAACATGTAACACAGTGACTATATACAGAATGCACCTGTAAACAAGTAACATAGTGACTATATACAGAATGCACCTGTAAACATGTAACATAGTGACTATAAACAGAATGCGCCTGTAAACATGTAACATAGTGACTATAAACAGAATGCGCCTGTAAACATGTAACATAGTGACTATATACAGAATGCGCCTGTAAACATGTAACATAGTGACTATATACAGAATGCACCTGTAAAATGTTGATGTTCGTCCATCGTATTCGATGAGGACCTTGACATCTAGTAGGTTTGGGGTGGTCCACGGTGTGTCCGCAGATGGCTGAGAGTCCTATTCGGGCACGAAAATGTTCTGCCTGTAAACATGTAACACATTGACTATATCAGAATGCGCCTGTAAACATGTCATAGCGACTATATACAGAATGCGCCTGTAAACATGTAACACAGTGGATTATTATAACAGAATGCACCTGTAAACATGTAACATAGTGACTATATATAGAGAATGTGACTGTAAACATGTAACATAGTGACTATATACAGAATGCGCCGTAAACATGTAACAGTGACAATATATACAGAATGCACCTGTAAACATGTAACATAGTGACTATATACAGAATGCACCTGTAAACATGTAACATAGTGACTATATACAGAATGCACCTGTAAACATGTAACACAGTGACTATATACAGAATGCACCTGTAAACTTGTAACAGTGACTACATACAGAATGTACCTGTAAACATGTAACATAGTGACTATATACAGAATGTGCCTTTAAACATGTAACACAGTGACTATATACAGATGTGCCTGTAAACATGTAACACAGTGACTATATACAGAATGCACCTGTAAACATGTAACATAGCGATTATATACAGAATGTGCCTGTAAACATGTAACATAGCGACTATATACAGAATGCACCTGTAAACATGTAATACAGTGACTATATACAGAATGCACCTGTAAACATGTAACATAGCGATTATATACAGAATGCGCCTGTAAACATGTAACATAGCGACTATATACAGAATGCACCTGTAAACATGTAATACAGTGACTATATACAGAATGCACCTGTAAACATGTAACATTGTGACTATATAGAGAATTCAACTTTAAACATGTAACATAGTGACTATATACAGAATGCACCTGTAAACATGTAACATAGTGACTATATACAGAATGCGCCCGTAAACATGTAACAGTGACAATATATACAGACTGCACCTGTAAACATGTAACATATTGGCTTTATACAGAATGCACCTGTAAACATGTAACATAGTGACTATATACAGAATGCACCTGTAAACATGTAACACAGTGACTATATACAGAATGTACCTGTAAACATGTAACATAGTGACTATATACAGAATGCACCTGTAAACATGTAACATAGTGACTATAAACAGAATGCGCCTGTAAAATATGTAACACAGTGACTAAACAGAATGCGCCTGTAAACATGTAAACATAGTGACTATATACAGAATGCGCCTGTAAAATGTAACATAGTGACTTACAATACAGAATGCGCATGTAAACATGTAACATAGGGACTATATACAGAATGCACATGTAAACATGTAACATAGTGACTATAACAGAATGCGCCTGTAAACATGTAACAATAGTGGCTATATACAGAATGCAACTGTAAACATGTAACACAGTGACTAAACAGAATGCGCCTGTAAACATGTAACATAGTGACTATATACAGAATGCGCCTGTAAACATGTAACATAGTGGCTATATACAGAATGCACCTGTAAACATGTAACACAGTGACTAAACAGAAATGCGCCTGTAAACAATGTATCATAGTGACTTTATACAGAATGCACCTGTAAAACATGTAACATAGTGACTATATACAGAATGCACCTGAAAACATGTAAACACAGTAATATATACAGAATGCACCTGTAAACATGTAACATAGTGACTATATACAGAATGCGCCTGTAAACAGTAACATAGTGACTATATACAGAATGCACCTGTAAACATGTAACATAGTGACTATAAACAGAATGTGCCTGTAAATATGTAACACAGTGACTATATACAGAATGCACCTGTAACATGTAACACAGTGACTATATTTGCTACATATTTATTTTCTGGATTAATCTGTATATTTGGTGTTTTAAATATCTTGCATTTTATTACTTTGTGTTTCTATAACAATTCAATGTTCTTGAATCCAGAACAAACTGAAAACCAGAGAAATCTCAATGTGTCTGTCCTGGGAAAAATCTTATATTAATAAATAAATCTCAATGTATCAGAATGCACCTGTAAACATGTAACATAGTGACTATAAACAGAATGCACCTTTAGACATGTAACATAGTGACTATATATAGCATGCACCTGTAAACATGTAACATAATGACTATATACAGAATGCACCTGTAAACATGTAACACAGTGACTATATACAGAATGCACCGGTAAACATGTAACATAGTGACTATATACAGAATGTGCCCGTAAACATGTAACAGTGACAATATATACAGACTGCACCTGTAAACATGTAACATAGTGACTATATACAGAATGCACCTGTAAATATGTAACACAGTGACTATATACAGAATGTACCTGTAAACATGTAACATAGTGACTATATACAGAATGCACCTGTAAACATGTAACATAGTGACTATAAACATAATGCGCCTGTAAACATGTAACACAGTGACTAAACAGAATGCGCCTGTAAACATGTAACATAGTGACTATATACAGAATGCGCCTGTAAACATGTAACATAGTGACTACATACAGAATGCGCATGTAAACATGTAACATAGGGACTATATACAGAATGCACATGTAAACATGTAACATAGTGACTATATACAGAATGCGCCTGTAAACATGTAACATAGTGGCTATATACAGAATGCAACTGTAAACATGTAACACAGTGACTAAACAGAATGCGCCTGTAAACATGTAACATAGTGACTATATACAGAATGCGCCTGTAAACATGTAACATAGTGGCTATATACAGAATGCACCTGTAAACATGTAACACAGTGACTAAACAGAATGCGCCTGTAAACATGTATCATAGTGACTTTATACAGAATGCACCTGTAAACATGTAACATAGTGACTATAAACAGAATGCGCCTGTAAACATGTAACATAGTGACTATAAACAGAATGCGCCTGTAAACATGTAACATAGTGACTATATACAGAATGCGCCTGTAAACATGTAACATAGTGACTATATACA